>JAPVLO010004503.1:0-50726 GCA_027257055.1 Cephalopachus bancanus | reverse complement strand
GTTATTGACTGGCACATAGCCTGTTAGTTGACTGGCTACCTAGCCATTTATTTGACTGGCTAGTTAGCTGGTTAATTTACTGACTACCTAACTTGTTCGTTGACTGGCTACTTAGCCAGTTAGTTGACTGGCTACAAAGACGGTTCGTTGACTGGCTACCTAGCCGGCTAGTTGTCTGGCTACCTAGCCGGTCTTTGAATGGCTAGTTAGCCAGTTAGTTGACTGGCAAGTTAGACGGTTCGTTGACTGGCTAGTCAGCCAGGTAGTAGAGTGTTTCTTAGCCCGTTATTTGACTGGCTATTTAGCCGTTTAGTTGACTGGCTAGTTAGCCGGTTAGTTAACTGGCTAGTTAGCTGGTAATTTGACTGGTTAGTTAGCCGTTTAGCTGAGTGGCTACCTAGCCAGTTAGTTGACTGGCTACCTAGCCAGTTAATTGACTGGCTAGTTAGCCAGTTAGTTGACTGACTACTTAGCTGGTTAGTTGACTTGTCAGTTAACCGATTAGTTGACTGCCTAAATAGCCGGTTAGTTGACTGGTTAGTTAGCCGGTTATTTGACTGCCTATCTAACCTGTTAGATGACAGTCTATGTAGCCAATTAGCTGACTGGCTAGTTAGCCAGTTAGTTGACTGCCTTTCTAGCCAGCTACGTGACTGGCTACCTAGCCGGTTAATTGACAGGTTAGATAGCTGGTAGTAAATGGGTAGTTATCCTTTTAGTTGACAGGCTACTAAGCAGGTTATTTGACTGCCTAGGTAGGTGGTTAGTTAACTGGCTAGTTAGCTGGTTAGTTGACTGTCTAACTAGACAGTTAATTGACTGGCTGCCTAGTCAGTTAGTTGACTGTCTATTTAGCCAATTAGTTGACAGGCTAGTTAACCGGGTTGTTCACTGGCTACCTAGCCAGTTAGTTGATTTGCTAGTGTGCCAGTTAGTTGAGTCACTACCTAGTTGGTTAGTTGACTGGCTACATAGCTGGTTAGTTGACTGGCTACCTAGCCAGTCAGTTGACTGGCTAGTTAGCCGGTTAGTTGACTGGATACCTAGCTGGTTAGTTGACTTGCTAGTTAGCCGGTTAGTTGACTGGCTGCCTAGTCGGTTAGTTGACTGGAAAGTTAGCCAGTTAATTGACTTGCTATCTAACCAATTAGTTAACTGCCTACATAGCCCGTTGGTTGACTGGCTAGTTAGCGGTTAGTTGACAGGCTACCTAGCCTGTTCGTTGACTGGCTACCTAGCTGGTTAGTTGACTGACTACCTAGTTGTGCGTTGATTAGCTACCTAGCCAGTTAGTTAATGGTTCCCTAGCCAGTTCGTTGACTGGCTATCAGCCTGTTAGTTGATGGCTAGTTAGATGGTTTATTGACTGGTTATTTAGCCGGTAAATTGACTGGTTATTTAGCCAACTAGTTGTCTGGCTAGTTAGCCGGTTAGTTGACTGGCTAGCTTGCCGGTTAGCTGACTTGTTAGTTAGCTGGTTAGCTGACTGGCTACGTAGCCTGTTTGTTGACAGGCTACGTTGCCATTTAGTTGACTGGCTACCTAGCTGGTTAGTTGACAGGCTAGTTAGCCGGTTAGTTGACTGGCTACTTATCCGTTTATGTGACTTTTTAGTTAGCCGGTTAGTTGACTGCCTAGTTAGCTGTTTATTTGCCTGGTTAGTTGGCCGGTTAGTTAGCCGCCTATCTATACGGTTAGTTGACTGGCTATCTAGCAGGTTACTTGACTGGCTTTTTAGCCGGTTACTTGACTGCCTATCTAGCCGGTTAGTTGACTGGCAATTTAGCCAGTTATTTGATGGCTAACACCCGGTTAGTTAACTGGCTACCTAGATCGTCATTGACTGGCTAGTTAGCCTGTTCGTTGACTGGCTACCTAGCTGGTTGGTTGACTGGATACCTAGCTGGTGCGTTGACTGGCTACCTAGTCCGTTAGTTGACTGGCTAGTTAGCCAGTTAGTTGACCACTTAGCTAGTTGGTTCGTTGTCTGGCTACCTAGATGGTTATCTGACTGGCTACCTAGCCAGTTCGTTGACTGGCTACCTAGCCAGTTAGTTGACTGACTATCTAGCCATTTCATTGACTGGCGAATTAGATGGTTAGTTGACTGGCTAGCTAGACCATTCATTGACTTTTTAGTTAGCCAGTTAGTTGACTGCCTAGATAACCGGTTAGTTGACTGGTTAGTTAGCCGGTTAGTTGAATGCCTATCTAGCCGAACAGTTGACTGGCTATCTAGCCAGTTAGCTGACTGGCTAGTTAGCCGGTTATTTGACTGCCTATCTAGCAGGGTACTTGCCCTACTACCCAGCCTGTTAGTTGACTGGCTACCTCGCCGGTTACTTGACTGGTTATTTAGCCAGATAGCTGACTGGCTAGTTATCCTGTTAGGTGACTGGCTATCTATCAGGTTAGTTGACTGCCAATCTGCTAACCGGCGGATAACTTGTCAACTAACTGGCTAGACGGGCAGTCAACTAACCAGCTAGCATACTAGTCAACTAACTGACAAACTAGGCAGTCAACTAACCGAAACTGACAAGGCAACTAACCAGCTAACTGACCAGTCAACTAACTGGCTAAATAGACAGTCAACTAATCATCTAGGTAGACAGTCAACTAACTGGCTTGGTAGCCAGTCAGCTAATGTGCTAACTAACCACTCAACTTACCAGTTAACTAGCCATTCAACTAACTGGCTAACTAGCCATTCAACTAACCGTCTAAATGGCCAGTCAAGTAACCGGCTAACTGACCAGTCTACTAACCCGCCTAACTAGCCAGTCAATGAACCATATAACTAACCAGGAAACTAACCGTCTAACTAGCCAGTCAAAGAACCGGCTAGGTAGACAGTCACCTAACTGTCCAGGTAGCCAGTCAATGAACCGGCTTCATAGCCTGTCAACTAACTGGCTTGGTAGCCAGTCAACGAACCAGCTAGCTAGCCAATAAACTAACCGGCTAACAAGTCAGTCAACTAACGGGCTAGGTAGCCAGTCAACTAACCAGATATGTAGACAGTCAACTAACAGACTAACTGGACAGTCAACTAATCGGCAAGGTAGCCAGTCAAATAACCAGCTAAATAGCCAGTCAAATAACCGGCTATGTAGCCAGTCAACGAATCGGATAAATAGCCAGTCAACTATCCGTCTAGGTAGCCAGTCAATTAACCGGCTAGGTAGTCAGTCAACTAATCGGCTAACAAACCAGTCAACTAACTGGTAACTAGGCAGTCAATCAACCGGCTAACTAGCCAGTCAACTAACCGGCTAGATAGCCAGGCAACTAACCGGCAACTAACCGGTTAAAAAAAACTGGCCAGTCAAATAACCATCTAACTAGCCAGTCAACTAACCAGTTACGTAGCCAGTCAAGTAACTCGCCAACTAGCCAGTCAATTAACCAGCTAGGTAACCAGTCAACTAACAGGCTAACTAGCAAGTCAAATAACCAGCTAGAAAGCCAGTCAACTAACCAGCTAGATAGGCAGTCAACTAACCGGACTGATAGCCAGTCAACTAACAGGCTAGATAGGCAGTCAACTAACTGGCTAACTAACCAGTCAACTAACTGTCTAGGTAGCCAGTCAACTACCAGGCTAGATAGCCAGTCAACTTACTGGCTAGATAGCCAGTAATCTAACTGGCTAACTAGCCAGTCAACAAACCGGCTAGATAGCCAGTCAACTAACTGGCTAGATAGGCAGTCAACTAACCGGTTAACTAACCAGGCAACTAACCAGCTGACTAGGCAGTCAACTAACCTACTAACTAACAAGTCAGCTAACCGGATAACTAGCCAGACAACTAGCCGGCTAACTAGCCCGTCAACTAACCAGCTAGGAAGCCAGTCAACTAGCTGGCTAGGTAGCCAGTCAGCTACCCATCTAACTAACCAGTCAACTAACCAGCTAACTAGCCAATCAACTAACTGGCTAACCAGTCAGACAACTAACCGGCTAAACAACCAGTCGATTGACCAGCTAACTAGCCAGACAAAGAGCATTCTAATTCGTCAGTCAACTAACCGGCTAATAGACAGTCAACAAACCGGCTAGGCAGCCAGTCAACTAACCAGCTTGGGAGATAGTCAACACACCAGCTAGGTAGCCAGTCAACTAACCTGCTCGGTAGCCAGTCAATGAACAGTCTAGGTAGACAGTCAGATAACCAGCCAACTAGCCAGTCAACCAACAGGACAGGTAGCCAATCAACTATCTGGCTAGGTAGCCCGTCCAATAAATGGCTAACTTGCCAGTCAAATAACCTGCTAGGTAGCCCGTCAACTAACCTGCTAACTAGCCAGTCAGCTAACTGGCTATGTAGCCAGTCAACTAACCGGCTAAATAGCCAGTCAACTAACTGGCTAGTTAACCAGTCAACTAACCAGCTAGGTAGCCCGTCATCTAAACATCTAACTACCCAGTCAACTAACCGTCAAGGTAGCCAGTCAACTAACCAGCTAACTAGCCAGTCAACTAACCAGCTAGGTAGCCAGTCAACTAACAGGCTAAATAGTCGACTAACCATCTAGGTAGCCAGCAAACGAACCTGCTGGGTAGCCAGTCAACTAACCGGCTATGTAGCCAGTTAACTTACCATCTAACTAGCGAGTCATCTAACAAGTTAGGTAGTCACTAAACTAATCGGCTGACTAGCCAGTCAAATAACTGGCTAGGTAACCAGTCAACTAACCAGCTAAATAGTCAGTCAAATAACCAGCTAGGTAGCCAATCAACTAACCAGCTAACTAGCCAGTCAACTCACTGTCTAGGTAACCAGTCAATAACTGGCTAGGTATTCAGTCAACTAACTGGCTAGGTAGACAGTCCAATTACCAGCTGGATAGCAAGTCAACCAACCAGCTAGAGAGCCAGCAAACTAACGGGCTAGATAGACAGTCAACTAAATGGATAGATAGCCATTCAATTAACTGGTTAGGTACCAGTCTACTAATGGGCCAGATAGCCAGTATACTAACCGGCTAATAGGGAGTCAACTAACCGCCTAGATGACCAGTAAACTAACTAGCTAGACAGGCAGTCAATTAAATGGCTAGATAGCCAGTCAACTAACTGACTAGCCTGTCAACTAACGGGCTAGGTAGCCAGTCAACAAATAGGCTAGGTAGCCAGTCAACAAACCCAGCTAACTACCCAGTCAACTAAATGGCTAGGTTGCCAGTCAACTAACTGGCAAACGCCAGTCAACTAACTGGCTAGGTAGCCAGTCAAATAACCGGCTAGCAAGCCAGTCAAAAAACCCAGCTAGGTAGTCAGGCAACTACCTGGCTAACTAACCAGTCAACTCACGGGTTGGGTAGCCAGTCAACTACCCGGGCTAGGTGTTCACTCAACTAAACTCTAGGTAGCCATTCAAATGACCAGCTAGATAGCAAGTCAACTAATGGGATAGATAGGAAGTCAATTAACAGGTAGACAGGCAATAACCAGATAACAACCAGCCAACTAACTGGCTAATTAGGCAGTCAACAAACCCGGGCTAACTAACAAGTCATCTAGCTGGCTAACTAGCCAGTCAACTAACCAGCTAACTAGCCATTGAATTAGCCGAAGGTAACCAGGCTACTAAGCTTCTAGGTAACCAGTCAGCTAACCGGCTAACTAACCAGTCAACTGACCTGCTAACTAGCCAGTCAACTAACCAGCTAACTAGCCAGTCAACTAATCGGCTGGATAGCCAGTCAACTAACAGGCCAGGTAGCCAGTCAACTAACTGGCTAGGTAGCCAGTCAACTAACCGCTATGTAGCCAGTCAACTATACAGCTAACTAGAGAGTCAACTAATTGGCAATGTAGCTAGTCAAATAAACGTCTAACCACAAGTAAACTAACTGATAGTTAGTCATTCAAATAATCGGCGAAATAGCCAGTCAACAAACCGGCTAGATAGCCAGTCAACTACCTTGCTAGACAGGCCGTCAACTAACCAGTTAGATAGCCAGTAAAATAACTGGCTAGATAAGCAGTTAACTAGCCAGCTAGGTAGCCAGTCAACTATCCGGATAATAGTCAGTCAACAAAAAGGGCTAACTAACCAGTCAACAAACCCGGGCTATGTAGGCAGTCAACTAACTGGCTATGTAGCCAGTCAACTAACCAGCTAACTATACAGTCAACAAACCCGGGCAATGTAGCCAGTCAAATAACCGGCTAACTAGCCAATCAACTAACCGCTAGGTAGCCATTCAACTAATCACCCAAAAAGCCAGTTAACTAACCAGCTAGGTAGCCAGTCAACTAACCGGCTAGATAGCCAGTCTCCTAACCTGCTAGATAGCCAGTCAACGAACGGGCTAGATAGCCAGTCAAATAACTGGCTAGATAGCCATCAAAAACCGGCTATAAAACCATGCAACTAACTGGCTAGATAAGCCGTCGACTAACCGCTAGATAGCCAGTTGACTAACCGGCTATCCAGTCAACTAACTGGCTAGATAGCCAGTCGACTAACCGTCTAGAAAGACAGTCGACTCACCGGCTGCGTAGTCAGTCGACTAACCAGCTAGGTACCAGTCGACTAACAGGCTAGATAGCCAGTCGACTATCTAGCTAGGTAGCCAGGCGACTAATAGGCTGACTAGCCACTCAGCTGAACAGCTACATAGCCAGTCGAAGAACCAGCTAGGTAGCCAGTCGAATAGCTGGCTAGGTAGGCAGTCGACGAACCAGCTAGGTCGCCAGGCGACTAACCCACTGAATAGCCAGTCGATGTACCAGCTAGGTAGCCAGTCAACTAACTGGCTGACTATCCAGTTGACAAACCCGCTAGGTAGACAGTCAACAAAACGGCTGAGCAGCCAGTCGACGAACCAACATAATATCCAGTAGAATGACCGACTGAGTACCAGTCAATGAACCGGCTATTTAAACCCGGGTCAACTAGCCGTCTAACTAACAAGTCAAAAAACCCGGTTTTGGTAGCCTGTCAACTAACGGGCTAACTAGCCAGTCAACTGACTGCCTAGGTAGCTAGTCAACTAACCGGCTAACTAGCCAGTCAAGTATCCGGCTAGGTAGTCAGTCAACTAACCGGATAACTAGCCATTAAACTAACCGTTTAGGTAACCAGTCAACTAACTGGCTAGGTAGCCAATCAACTAACCTTCTAACTAACAAGTCAACTAACCGGCTAGATAGCCAGGCAACTAACCAGCTAATTAAACAGTCAGCTAACTGACTACATAGCCAGTCAACTAACCAGCTAACTAACCAGTCAAAAAACCGAATAACTAACCAGTCAACTAACTGGCTAGATAGCCAGTCAATTAAGCGGCTAGATAGCCAGTCAACAAACCCGGGCTAGGTAGTCTGTCATCTAACCAGCTAGAAAGGCATTCAACTAACGGGCTAGGTAGGAGCAACTAACCGACTAGGTAGCCAGTCAACTAACAGGCTAGATAGGCAATCAACTAACCGGCTAGACAGCCAGGCAACTAACCAGCTAGATAGCCAGTCAACTAACGGGCTAGATAGCCAGTCAACTAACCAGCTAGTTAGGCAGTCGACTAACTGGCTAGATCGCCAGTCAACTAACCAGCTATGTAGCCAGTCGACCTACCGGCTAGATGCCAGTCAACTAACTGGCTAGGTAGACAGTTGACTATCAGGCTAGGTAGTCAGTCGACTAACCAGCTAGGCAGCCAGTCGACTAACGGGCTGACTGGGAAATCGACTAACCAACTGATTATCCAGTCAAATAACCAGCTGACTAGCACTTCGACTAACTGGCTATGTAGCCCATCGACTTACCACTGACTAGCTATTCGACTAACTGGCTGGGTAGCCAGTTGACTAAACGGCTGACTAGCTAGTCAACTAACCGACTAGGTAGCCTCTATTAACCGGGCTGACTAGACAGTCACCTAACCAGCTAGGTAGAGATTTGATGAACCGTCAAGGTAGCCAGTCGACAAACCCGGCTAGGTAGCCAGTCGATGAACCAGCTGGGTAGCCAGTTGACTAACCCACTGAATATGCAGTTGACGAACTGTCTAGGTAGACAGTCAACTAACCACTGACTAGCCAGTCGACAAACCGTCTAGGTAGCCAGTCAACTAACCGGCTAGGTAGCCAGTAAACTAACTGGCTAATTAACCAGTCAATTAACGGGCTAGCTAGCCAGTCAACTAGCTGGCTAACTAGCCGATAACTAACCGTCTAACCAACCAGTCAATTAATAGATAACTAGCCAGTCAACGAACCATCTAATTGGCCATTCAACTAACCACTAATAGCCAGTCAGCGAACAGGCTAAGTACTCAGTCATCTAACGGGCTAATTTGCCAGTCAACTAACTGGCTAGGTAGCCAGTCAACTAACCGGCTATGTAACCAGTCAACTAACAGTCTAAGTAACCAGTCAACTAACTGGCTAGATAGCCAGTCAATTAACTGCTAACTACCCAGTCAAATACCCAGATAACTAAGCAGTCAAATAACCAGCTAGATAGTCAACTAACCGGCTATAGAGCCAGTCAACTAACTGGCTAGTTTGCCAGTCAACTAACTGGCTAGAAAGCCAGTCAAATAACAGGCTCGATAGGCAGTTTACTAACCGGCTAGATAGCCAGTCGACTACCCGGCTTGATACCCAGTCGACTAGCCAGCTAGATAGCCAGTCGACTAACCGGCTTGGTAGCCAGTTGACTAACCCACTAGGTAGCCAGTCGACTAACCGGCTAGGTGGCCAGTAGACTAACTGGCTAGTTAGCCAGTTAACTAACCGGCTAAGTAGCCAGTCGACTAACCAGCTGACTAACCAGTTGACTAACCGGCTAGGTAGCCAGTCAACTAACTGACTGACTAGCCAGCCAACTAACTGGCTAGGTAACCAGTCGACTAAGTGGCTGACTAGCTAATCGACTACACGGCTAGGTAGCCAGTCAATGAACCAGCTAGGTCACCAGTCGTCTAACCAGATAGGTATCCTGTCGACAAACTGGCTAGGTAGTTAGCCAACGAACCAGCTAGGTTGCCAGCGATGAACCGGCTAGGTAGCCAGTTGATGAACTGACTGAATAGCCAGACTACAAACCGGCTTGGAACCAGTCAACAAACCAGCTGACTAGCCAGTCAACGACCTGGCTAAGTAGCCAGTTAACTAACCAGCTGAATAGCCAGTCAGAGAACTGGCAAGGTAGACAGTCAACTAACCGGCTGACTAGCCTGTCGATGAACCGGCTAGGTAGCCAGTCAACTAACCGACTGACTAGCCAGTCAACGACCTGGCTAAGTAGCCAGTCAACTAACCAGCTGACTAGCCAGTCAGAGAACTGGCAAGGTAGACAGTCAACTAACCGGCTGACTAGCCTGTCAACGAACCAGCTATGTAGCCAGTCAACTAACCGGCTGACTAGCCAGTCAGCTAAACATCTAGATAACCAGTCAACTAACTGGCTAGATAGCCAGTCAACTAACCGACTAGATAGGCAATCGACTAACTGGTTAGATATGCAGTCGACTAACTGGCTAGGTAGCCAGTGACTAACCGACTAGATAGCCAGTTGACTAACCGGATAGGTAGCCAGTCGACTAACTGGCTTGGTAGTCAGTCGACTAACCGGGTAGGTAGACAGTCGACTAACCGGCTAGGGGGCAAGTCGAATAACCAGCTAGGTATCCAGTTGGCTAACCAGCTGACTAGCCAGTCGAATAACCAGCTGACTAGCCAGTCGGCTAACCATCTAGGTAGCCAGTCTACTAACCGGCAGACTAGCCATTCGACTAACCATCTATGTAGCCTTTCAACAAACCAGAATGTCTAGCCAGTCTACTAAATGGCTAGGTAGGCAGTCGACTAAATGGCTATGTAGCCAGTCAACCTACCGGCTGACTATCCATTCGAATAAATAGCTAAGTAGCCAGGCGACGAACCAGTTAGGTAGCCAGTCCATTAACTGGCTAGGTTGCCAGTCGACGAACTGGCTAGGTAGCCAGTCAACTAACCAGCTGACTAGACAGTCAACGAATCGGCTAGGTAGCCAGTCAACTAACCAGTTGACTAGCCAGTTGACGAACAGGCAAGGTAGCCAGTCAACTAATCGGCTGACTAGACAGTCAATGAACCGGCTAGGTAGCCATTCAACTTACTGGCTGAATAACTGGTCGACGAACATGCTAGGTAGCCAGTCAACTAACTGGCTGGCTAGCCAGTCAAGGAACCTGCTAGGTAGCCAGTCAACTATCTTGCTGACAAGCCAGCATATGAACCGCCAGGTAACCAGTCAACTAACCGGCTGACTAGCCAGTCAGTGAACTGTCTATGTGGCCAGTCAACTAACCATCTGACTAGCCAGAAGACGAACTGGCTAGGTTGACGGTCATCTAATCATCTGACTAGAGAGTCGATGAACCAGCTAGGTAGCCAATCAACTAACTGGTTGACTATCCAGTCGACAAACCGGCTAGGTAGCCAGTCAACTAACCAGCTGACTAGCCAGTAGACGAACCGGCTAGGTAGCCAGTCAACTAACCGGCTAGGTAGCCAGTCAACTAACCGGCTAGGTAGCCAGTCAAATAACCAGCTGACTAGCCAGTCAACTAACCAGCTAGGTAAACAATCAACTAACCGGCTAACTAGCCAGTCAACTAATCGGCTAGGTAGCCACTCAACTAACCATGTAAGTATCCCGTCAACTAACCGGCAATGTAACCAGTCAACTAACTGGCTAACTAGCCAGGCAACTAACCAGCTAGGTAACCAGTCAACTAACGGTCTAACTAGTCAGTCAACTAACTGGCTAGATAGCCACACAACTCACTGGGTAACTAGCCAGTCAACTAACCGGCAATGTAACCAATCAACTAACCAGCTAACTAGCCAGTTATCAACCTGGCTAGGTAGCCAGTCAACTACCTGGCTAGGTAGCCAGTCACTACCTGGCTAACTAGCCAGTCACCTAAGCTGCTAGATACCAGTCAATTAACTGTCTAGATAGACAGTAGCTAACCGGCTAACTAGCAAGTCAAATAAATGGCTAGATAGCCAGTCAACTAACTGGCTTGATAGCCAGTCAACTAACCGGCTAGATAGGCATTCAACAAACCGGCTGAATAGCCAGTCAACTCACCGGCTAGATAGCCACTCAACTAACTAGCTAGATAGACAGTCAACAAACCAGCTAACTAGCCAGTCAACTACCTGCTAACTAACCAGTCAACTAACCGGCTAGGTAGTCAGTCAACCAACCGGCTAGATAGCCAACCAACTAACTGGCAAGATAGGCAGTCAACTAACCAGCTTCCTAGCCAGTCAACGAACGGGTTAGAGAGTCATTGAACTAAATGGCTAGATAGGAAGTCAACAAACCGTCTTACTAACTAGTCAACTAACGGGCTAACTAGGCAGTCAACTAACCCGCTAACTAACCAGTCAACTAACTGCCTGAATAGCCAGTCAATTAACCTGATAACTAGGCAGTCAACTAACAGGCTATATAGCCAGTCATCGAACCAGCTAGGTAGACAGTCAACTAACCAGCTAACTAGCCAGTCAACTAACCGGCTTACTAGACAGTCATCTAACCGGCTAGATAGCCAGTCAACTAACCAGCCAGAAAGCCAGTCAGCTAACCGGCTACCTAACCACTCAAATAACCAGCTAATAAGCCAGGCAACTAACTGGCTAACCAGCCAGTCAACTGACCGGCTAAATAGGCAGTCAACTAACCAGCTAACTATCCAGTTAATGGAAGAGCTAACTAGCCAGTCAACTAACCGGCTAACTAGCCTGTCAACAAACTAGTTAGGTAGCCAGTCAACTAACCGTCTAACTAGCCACTCAACTAAACTGCTACATAGCCAGTCAACTAACCGGCTAACTAGCCAGTCAAATACCTGGCTAGGTAGCCAGTCAACTAACCGCCTAACTAGCCATTCAACTAACCAGATAGGTAGCCACTCAACTAACCGGTAGGTAGCCAGTCAAATAACTTGCTAGATATCCAGTCAACTAACCAGCTAGGTAGCCAGTCAACTAACCAGCTAGGTAGCCAGTTAACTAACCATCTAACTAACCTGTCAACTAACTGGCTAGATAGCCGGTCAGTTAACTGGCTACTACCAAGTCAAATAATCAGATAACTAAGCAGTCAACTAACCAGCTAGAAAGTCAACTAACCGGCTATATAGCCAATCAACTAAGTGGCTAGGTAGCCAGTCAACTAACCAGCTAGAAAGCCAGTCAAATAACAGGCTCAATAGGCAGTTAACTAACTGGCTAGATAGCCAGTCAAATAAACGGCTAGATAGCCAGTAAACTAACCGGCTAGATAACCAGTCGACTACCCGGCTAGATAGCCAGTTGACTAGCCAGCTAGATAGCCAGTTGATTAATCGGCTTGGTAGCCAGTTGACTAACTGGCTAGGTAGCCAATTGGCTAACTGGTTAGGTAGCCAATCGACTAACCGGCTAGTTAGCCAGTTGACTAACCGGCTAGGTAGTCAGTCGACTAACAGGCTAGGTAGCCAGTTGACTAACCGGTTGGCTGACTAGCCAGTCGACTAACCATCTAGGTAGCTAGTCAACTAAGTGGCTGACTAGCCAGTTGACTAACTGGCTAGGTAGCCAGTTGACTAACCGGCTGACTAGACAGTCAAATAACCAGCTAGGTAACCAGTCAACGAACCATGTAGGTAAGCAGTCGGCGAACCGGCTCGGTAGCCAGTCTATTAACCGGCTGAATAGGCAGTCGACAAACTGTCTAGGTAGCCAGTAAACTAACCAGCTGACTAGCCAGTCATCGAACCGGCTAGGTAGCCAGTCAACTAACCAGCTGACTAGCCAGTTGACAAACCGGCTAGGAAGACAGTAAACTAAACGGCTGACTAGCCAGTTGACAAACCGACAAGGTAGCCAGTCAACTAACCGGCTGATTAGCCAGCCAGTCGACGAACCGACTAAGAAGTCATTCAACTAACCAGCTGACTAGCCAGTTGTCGAACCGGCTATGTAGCCAGTCAACTAATCATCTTACTAGCCAGTTGACGAACTGGCTAGGTAGCCAGTCAACTAAATGGCTGACTAGACAGTCGACGAACCAGTTAAGTAGCCAGTCAACTGACCGGCTAGGGAGCCAGTAAACTAACTGGCTAGGTAGCCAATCAACTAACCGGCTAGGTAGCCAGTCAAATAACTGGCTAACTATCCAATCAACTACTCGGCTAGGTAACCAGTCAACTATCCGACTAACTAGCCAGTCAACTAAAAGTCTAGGTAGCCAGTCAACTAACTGGCTAACTAGCCAATCAACTGACCAGCTAGGTTGCCAGTCAACTAACCGGCTAACCAGCCAGTCAACTGACCGGCTAGGTAGCCAGTCAACTAAACTGCTAACTAGCCCGTCTACTAACTGGCTAAGTAGCCAGGCCACTAACCGGCTAGGAAGCAAGTCAAATAACTGGCTAGATAGCCAGTCAATTAACAGCTAGGTAGCCAGGCAACTAAACGGCTAGACAGCCAGCCATAACCGGATAGGTAGCCAGTCAACTAACTGGCTAACTCACCAGACAACTAACTGGCTCCATAGCCAGTCAACTAACTGGCTAGATACACAGTCAACTAACCGGCCAGATAGCCAGTCAACTAACCGGCTAGATAGTGTGTCAACTAACCAGCTAGGTAGTCAGTCAACTAACCGTCTAGATAGCCAGTCAACTAACTGGCTAGGTAGCCTGTCAGTTAACGGACTAGGGAGCCAGTCGACTCACCGGCTAACTAGCCAGTCAACTAATTGGCTAAGTAGCCTGTCAACTAACTAAACAACTTGGTAGCCAGACAACTAACCGGCTGACTAGACAGTCAAGGATCCTGCTAGGTAACCAGTCAACTAACCGGCTGACTAGCCAGCTGACGCACCACCAGGTAGCCAGTCAACTAACTGGCTAACTAGCCACTCGACATACTGTCTATGTAGCAAGTCAACTAACCGTCTGACTAGGCAGTCAATGAACAGCTAGGTAGCCAGTCAACTAGCCGTCTAACTAGACAGTTGATGAACCAGCTAGGTAGCCAGTCATCTAACTGACTGACTATACAGTTGATGAACTGGCTAGGTAGCCAGTCAACTAACCAGCTTACTAGCCAGTCGACGAACGAGCTAGGTAGCCAGTCAACAAACCGGATGACTAGTCAGTCGACGAACTGGCTAGGAAGCCAGTCAACTAACTGGCTAGGTAGCCAGTCAACTAACTGGCTAGGAAGCCAATCAACTAACCAGCTAGGTAGCCAGTCAAATAACCGGCTAACTAGCCAGTCAACTATTCAGCTAGGTAACCAGTCAACTAACCGTCTAACTAGCCAGTCAACTAATCGGCTAGGTAGCCACTCAACTAACCAGGTAACTAGCCAGACAACTAACCAGCAATGTAACCAGTCAACTAACCGGCTAACTAGCCAGTCAACTAACCGGCTAGGAAACCAGTCAACTAACCTTCTAACTAGCCTGTCAAATAACAGGCTTGGTAGCCACTCAACTAACTGTGTAACTAGCCAGGCAACTAACCGGCAATGTAACCAGTCAACTAACCAGCTAACTAGCCAATCAATGAACCATCTAGGTAGCCAGTCAACAAACCGGCTAACTAGCCAGTCAACTAACCAGTTAGATAGCCAGTCAACTAAGCGGCCAGATAGCCAGTCAACTAACCGGCCAGATAGCCAGTCAGCTAACTGGCTAACTAGCCAGTCATAAATGGCTAGATTGCCAGTCAACTAACCGGCTTGATAACCCAGTCAACTAACAGGCTAGAGAGGCAGTCAACAAACCGGCTGGATAGCCAGTCAAATAACAGGCTGGATAGCCAGTCAACTAATCGACTGGATAGCCACTCAATTAACTGACTATATACACAGTCAACTAATCAGCTAACTAGCCAGTCAACTAACCAGCTAACTAAGCAGTCAGCTCACTGGCTAGGTAGCCAATCAAACAACTGGCTATATAGACAGTCAATTAACCAGCTACCTATCCAGTCAAATAACCAGCTAGAGAGTCAATGAACTAACCATCTAGACTGGCAGTCAACCAACCGTCTAACTAACCAGTCAACTAATGGGCTAACTAGGCAGTCAACTAACTGGCTAACTAACCAGTCAACTAACCAGCTAACTATCCAGTCAATTATTTGGCTAACTAGCCAGTCAATTAACTGGCTAACTAGCCAGGCATCGAACCGGCAAGGTAGCCAGTCAACTAACCATCTAGGTAGCCAGTCAATGAACCGGTAGGTAGCCAGTCAAATACCCGGCTAGGTAGCCAGTCAATGAACCGGCTAGTTAGCCAGTCAACTAACTGGGTAGGTAGCCAGTCAACAAATGAGCTAGGTAGCCATTTGACTAACTGGCTTACTAGCCACCCAACTAACTGGCTTGGTAGACTGTCAACTAACCGGCTAACTAGTCAGTCAACTAACCATCTAGGTAGAAAGTCAACTAACCGGCTAACTAGCCAGTCAATTAAATGGCTAGGTAGCCAGTCAACTAACCGGCTAACTAACCTGTCAACTAACAAGTTAGGTAGCCAGTCAACTAACCAGCTAAATAGCCAGTCAACTAAATTGCTAGGTAGCCAGTCAACTAACCGGCTAACTAGCCAGTCAAATAACCGTGTAGATAGCCAGGCCACTAAGCGCATAACTAGTCAGTCAACTAACCAGCTAGGTAGCCGGTCAGCTAACCGGCTATAGAGCCAGTCAACTAACAGTCAAAGTAACCAGTCAACTAACTGGCTAGATAGCCAGTCAATTAACCGGCTAACTACCCAGTCAAATACCCGGATAACTAAGCAGTGAAATAACCGGCTAGATAGTCAACTAACCGGTTATATAGCCAGTCAACTAAGTGACTAGATAGCCAGTCAACTAACCGTCTAGAAAGCCAGTCAACTAACCAGATAGGTAACCAGTCAACTAACCGGCTAGAAAGCCAGTCAAATAACAGGCTCAATAGGCAGTTTACTAACTGGCTAGATAGCCAGACGACTACACGGCTTGATAGCCAGTCGACTAGCCAGCTAGATAGACAGTCGACTAACCGGCTTGGTAACCAGTCGACTATCCCACTAGGTAGCCAGTCGACTAACCGGCTGACTAGCCTGTCAACTAACCAGCTGACTAGCCAGTCAACTAACTGGCTAGGTAGCCAGTTGACTAACCAGCTGACTAACCAGTAGACTAACCGGCTAGGTAGCCAGTTGACTAACTGACTGACTAGCCAGTCAACTAACTGGCTAGGTAACCAGTCGACTAACCTGCTGACTAGCTAATCGACTATTGGCTAGGTAGCGAGGCAATGAACCAGCTAGGTCACCAGTCGTCTAACCCGATAGGTAGCCTGTCGACTAAATGGCTAGGTAGCCAGTCGACGATCCAGCCAGGTTGCCAGTCGACGAACCAGCTATGTAGCCAGTCTACTAACTGGCTGACTAGCCATTTGACTAACTGGCTATGTAGCTATTCGACAAACCGGAATGTCTAGCCAGTTGACTAACTGGCTATGTAGGCAGTTGACTAACCAGCTATGTAGCCATTCGACTTACCGACTGACTAGCCATTCGAATAAATAACTAGGTAGCCAGGCGACGAACTGGTTAGGTAGCCAGTCCACTAACTGGCTAGGTTTCCAGTCGACGAACCAGCTAGGTATCCAGTTGAGTAACCGGCTGAATTGCCAGTGGACTATCTGGCTAGAAAGCAAGTCATCTAACCAGCTGATTTGCCAGTCAACGAACCAGCTAGGTAGCCAGTCAACTAACCGGCTGACTAGATGATCAACGAACCGGCTTGGTAGCCAGTCAACTAACTGGCTGACTAGCCAGTTGACAAACAGGCAAGGTAGCCAGTCAACTAACTGACTGACTAGACAGTCAATGAACCAGCTAGGTAGCCATTCAACTAACTGGCTGAATAACCAGTCAACAAACACGCTAGGTAGCCAGACAACTAACCAGCTGACTAGCCAGTCAAGGAACCTGCTAGGTAGCCAGTCAACTAACCTGATGACTAGCCAGCCGATGAACTGCCAGGTAACCAGTCAACTAACTGGCTGACTAGCCAGTGGACTGTCTATGTAGCCAGTCATCTAACCATCTTACTTGCCTACCAACTAACCAGCTAGGCAGTCAATCAAATAACCGACTGACTAGTCCGTCAACTAACTTGCTATATAACCAATCAAATAACCGGCTAACTAGCCAGTTAACTAACCGGCTATGTAGCCAGTCAACTAACTGTGTAACTAGCCAGTCAAAAACCGGCAATGTAACCAGTCAACTAAATGCCTAACTAGCCAGTTAATGAACCGTTAGGTAGCCGGTCAACTAGCAGGCTACCTAGCCAGTCAAATAACCGGCTAGACACCAAGTCAACTAACTAGCTAGATAGCCTGTCAACTAACCAGCTACATAGACAGTCAGCTAACCGGCCAACTAATCAGTCATATATATGGCTAGATAGCCAGTCTACTAACCGGCTAGATAGCAAGTCAACTAACCGGCTAGATAGCCAGTCAACTAATCGGTAGGTAGCCAGTCAACTAACTGGCTAGATAACCAGTCAACTAACCAGCTTGATAGCCAGTCAACTAACCGGCTAGATAGGCAGTCATCTAACCGGCTGGGTAGTCAGTCAACTAACCGGCTAGATAGACACTCAAACAACTGGCTAGACTGACTGTCAACTAACCGGCTAACTAGCGAGTCAACTAACCAGCTAACTAGCCAGTCAACTAACCGGCTAGGTAGCCTGTCAACCAACCGGCTAGATAACCAGTCAACTAACCAGCTAGAAAGCCAGTCAAGTAACTGGCTAGGTAGCCAGTCACCTAACTGGCTAGAAAGCCAGTCAAATAACAGGCTCGATAGGCAGTTAACTAAACGGCTAGATAGCCAGTCAACCATCCGACTTGATAGCCAGTTGACTACCCAGCTAGATAGTCAGTCGACTAACAGGCTTGGTAGCCAGTCCGCTAACCCTTTAGGTAGCCAGTCAACTAACCGGCTAGGTGGCCAGTCGACTAACTGGCTGGTTAGCCAGTTGAATAACCAGCTAGGTAGCCAGTCGACTAACCAGCTAGGTAGCCAGTTGAGTAACTGGCTAATTAGCCAGCAGACTAACTGACTATGTAGCCAGTCAACTAACCGGCTAACTAGCCAGTCAACTAACCGGCTAGATAGCCAGTCATCTAACTGGCTAATAGGCAGTCAACTAGCTAACCAGCTAACTTGCCAGTCAACTAACAGGCTAGAGAGCCAGTCAACTATCCGGCTAATAGGCAGTAAACTAACCGGCTAATTAACCTGTAAACTAACTGGCTAACTATGCATTCAAGTAACTGGCTAAATAGCCAGTCAAATAACCGGCTAACTAGCCAGTCAACTAACCGTCTATGCAGTCAGTCAACTATCTGGCTAGGTAGCCAGTCAGGTAACCAGCTAACTAACCACTCAATTAACTGGCTAAATAGCCAGTCAACTAACCGGCTAAGAGCCAGTCAACTAACTGGCTAACTAACCAGACAACTAACTGGCTAACTGTCCAGTCAACGTACTGGCTAAGTAGTCAGTCAACTAAACGGCTAACTATCCAGTCAATGAACTGGCTAGGTAGCCAGACAACTAACCGGCTAGGTAGCCAGTCAACAAACTGGCTAGCTAGCCAGTCAACTAACTGGCTATCTAGTCAGTGAACTAACGGGCTAGGTAGCCAGTCAACTAACTGGCAATGTAGCCAGACAACTAACAGGTTAACTTGCCAGTCAACTAACCGGCTAGGTAGCCAGTCAACTAATCGGCTAACTAGCCAGTAAACTAACAGGCTAGGTAGCCAGTTAACTAACATCCTAACTAGCCAGTCAACTAAACGGCTAGTTATTCAGTCAACTAACTGGACAAGTAGCCAGCCAACCAACCGGCAGACTAGCTAGTTGACAAACCAGCTAGCTAGCCAGTCACTAACAGGGTAGAAAGCCAGTCAACTAAGTGGCTAGATATGCAGTCAACTAAATGGCTACATAGACAGTCAACTCACCGACTATGTAGGCAGTCAAATAGGCGGCTGATTAGCCAGTCAACTAACTGGCTAACTAGTCATTCAACTAACCGGCTAACAAGCCAGTCAACAAACCACCTAGGTAGCCTGTCAACTAACCAACTAACTAGACAGTCAACTAACCGGCTAGGTAGCCAGTCAACTAACCGGCTTGGTATCCAGTCAACTAACCAGCTAACTACCCAGTCAACTAACCAGTTAGGTAGTGAGTCAACTAAACGGCTAAGTAGCCAGTCAACTAACTGGCTAGGTAGCCAGTCAACTAACCAGCTAGATAGCCAGTCAACTAACCGGGTGATAGCCAGTCAACCAACCGTCTATGTAGCCAGTCACCTAACTGGCTAGGTAACCAGTCTACTAACTGGCTAGATAGCCAGTCAACTAACCAGCTAGATAGGCAGTCAACTGACCAGTAGATATCCAGTCGATGAACCGGCTAGGTACCCAGTCAACTAACCAGCTGACTAGCCAGTTGATGAACTGGCTAGTTAGCCACACAACTAACCGGCTGACTACACAGTCAATGAACCAGCTAGGTAGCCAATCAACTAAAAGACACACTAGCCAGACGACCAACAGGCTAGGTAGGAAGACAACTAACCAGCTGACTAGCCAGTCGATGAACCAGCTAGGTATACAGTCAACTAACCAACTGACTAGCCAGTTGACGAACCGGCTATGTACCCAGTCAACTAACAGGCTAGATAGCTAGTCAACTAACCGGCTAGATAGGCAGTCAAATAACTGGCTAGATAGGCAGTTAACTAAATGGCTAGATAGCCAGTCAACTTACCAGCTAACTAGCCAGTCAACTAACCGGCTAGATAGGCAGTCAAATAACTGGCTAGATAGGCAGTTAACTAAATGGCTAGATAGCCAGTCAACTTACCAGCTAACTAGCCAGTCAACTAACCGGCTACATATGCCATCAACTAACTGGCTAGACAGGCAGTCAATTAACCAGATAGATAGCCAGTGAGGTAACCAGCTAGAGACCAGGAAGAAACCGGTGAGATAGCCAGTCAACTAACCATGTACCTAGCCAGTCAAATAACTGACTAGATAGCCAGTCAACTAACAGGCTCGACAGCCAGTCAACAAACCGGCTAACTAGGCAGTCAACATACCGTCTAGATAGCCAGTCAAATATCCGGCTAGATAGCCAGGAAACTCACCATCTATATAGCCATTCAACAAACCGGATAGGTAGGCAGTCAACTAACTGGCTAGATAGATAGTCAATTAACCAGCTAGGTAGTCAGTCAACTAACAATCTAGGTAGTCAATCAACTCACCAGCTAGATAGCCAGTCAACTAACTGGCTAGATTGGCAGTCAACTAAATGGCTAGATACCCAGTCAACTAAATGGCCAGATAGGCAGTCTACTAACCAGCCAGACAGCCAGTCAACTAACGGGATAGATAGAAAGTCAACTAACCAGATAACTAGCCAGTCAACTATCTGGCTAACTAACCATTCAACTAACTGACTAACTAGCAGTCAACTAACTGTCTAGGTAGCCAGTCAACTATCTGGCTAAATAACCAATCAACTAACCGGCTCTGTAACCAGTCAACTAACCGGCTAACTATCTAGTCAATGAACCGGCTAACTAATCAGTCAACTAACCAGCTAACTAGCCAGTCAATGAACCGAATAGGTACCCAGTCAACGAACCGGCTAGGTAACCTCTCAACAAACTGGCTAGGTAGCAAGTCAACTAACCGGCTAACTAGCCAGTCAACTAACCGATTAGGTAGCCAGTCCAGTAACCGGCTATGTAGCCAGTCAACTATCCGGCCATGTGGCCAGTCAACTAACAAGCTAGGTAGCCAGTCAACTAACTGGCTGACTAGCCAGTCAATGAACCGGATAGGTAGCCAGTCAACTAAACCGGCTACGTTGCTAGTCAACTAAACTGCTATGTAGCCAATCAACTAACCGGCTGGGTATCCTGTAATCTATTTGGCTAAATAGCCAGTCAATGAATAGGCTTGGCAGCCAGTCAACTAACCGGCTGACCAGCCATTCGACGAACCAGCTAGGTAGCAAGTCGACTAACCAGCTAACTAGTCACTCAACTAACCGGCTAGGTAGCCTGTCAACTAACCGACTATGTAGACAGTCAATTATCCAACTAACTATCCAGTCAACTAACCGGCTAGGTAACCAGTCAACTAACTGGCTAACTAGCCTGTCAACTAATGAGTTAGGTCGCCAGTCAACTAACCGTCTACCTAGCCAGTCAACTCACCTGCTAGTTAGCCAGTCAACTAACCGACTAACTAGCCAGTCAAATAACCGGCTAGGTAGCCAGTCAACCAACCGCCTAACTAGACAGTCAACTAACCAGCTGGTAGCCAGTCAACTAACCAGCTAGGTAGCCAGTCAAATAACCGGCTAGATATCAATTCAACTAACCGACTAGGTAGCCAGTCAACTAAAAACGGCTAGGAGCCAGTCATCTAACCATCTAACTAACCAGTCAACTAAATTGCAAGATTGCCAGTCAATTAACTGGCTAAGTAACCATTCAAATAACTGGATAACTAAGCAGTCAACTAACCGGCTAGATAGACCGTCAACTAACCGGCTAGATAGCCTGTCAACTAAGCAGCTAGATAGCCCGTCAACTAACCTGCTAGAAAGCTTGTCAAATAACTGGCTAGGTAGCCAGTCAAGTAATCCGCTAGAAAGCCAGTCAACTAACTGGCTAGATAGGCAGTCAACTAACCGGCTAGATAGCCAGTCAACTAACTGGCTAGACAGCTAGTCGACTAACCGACTAGATAGCCAGTTGACTAACTGGGTAGATAACCCGTCGACTGACCGCTTGGTAGCAATCGACTAACCGGCTAGGTAGCCAGTCACTAACAAGCTAGAAAGTCCGTCAACTAACCAGCTAGATAGGCAGTCAACTAACCGGATAGATAGCCAGTCAATCAACCGGCTGCATAGCCAGTCGACCTGTCCACTACCTAGTCCACTAACTAGTCGACTACTTCACTAACTACTCCACTAACTAGTCGACCACTCCACTAACTAGTACACTAACTAGTCGATCAGTTCACTAACCATCCACTAACTAGTCGACCTGTCCACTAACTAGTTCACTAGTCGCACACTTCACTAACTTGTCCACTAACTAATTTACCAACATGTTAACTCACTTCTCGTCTAGTCCACTAACTAGTCCACTAACTAGTCGACTAGTTCACTAGTCCACTAACTACTCGACTATATCATTAACTAGTCCACTAACTAGCCGACTAGTCCAGGGCACTAACTAGTCCACTAAGTAGTCTACTAGGCGACTAACTAGATGACTAGTTCACTAACGAGTCCACTAACTAGTCGACTAGTTGGCCAATTAAATATCTAGGTGATTACTCCATGAACTAATCGACTAGTTCATTAACTAATTGACTAAATAGTCCACTATTTAGTCAACTATCTAAATAAATAGCCCACTAACTAGTCGACTAGTCCACAAAGTAGTCCTCTAACTAGTCTCATAACAAGTCGAGTTGTCCACTAACTTATTCACTAACTAGTCGACTAGTCCACTACCTAGTCCACTAACTAATCGAGTAGTCCATAAACTATTTGACTATCTAGTTGACTAATCCACTAACTAGTCCACTTGATCACTAACTATTCCAGTAACTAGTCGACTATATCAGTAAGTCGTCCACTAACTATTCCACCTGTCCATCAACTAGTCCACTAACTAGTTTACTAGTTCACGAACCAGGTCATTATCTAGTCCACTGACCAGTTATCTACTACACTAACTAGTCCACTAACTAGTGAAATAGTCCACTAACTAATCAACTAACTAGTCAACTAGTTTACTAACTAGTCCTAATTAATCGATGCTTTCACCCACTAGTCCACTAACTAGTCGACCATTCCACTAACTAGTTCACTAACTAGTCCCCCAACTAGTCGAGTGGTCCACTTACTAGTTCACTAACTAGTCAACTATTACACTAACTAGTCCCCTAACTCGTCCAATAACTCTTCCCCTAACTAGTCCACCTGTCCACTGAATAGTCCACTAACTAATTGACTAGTTCACTAACTAGTCCACTAACTAGTGGGCCAGTCCACCAACTAGTCCATTAACAGGTCGACTGGTCCACTAACTAGTCCTCTAACTACTCAACTTGTACACGAAGTAGTCCACTAACTAGTCGACTAGTCCACTGACTAGTCCACTAACTAGTCCACTATCTAGTTGACTTGTCCAATAACTACTCCACTAACTAGTCGAATAGTTCACTAACGAGTCCACTAACTAGTCCACTGAGCAGTCCACTAACTCTTCAACTGACTAGTTGACAAGTCCACTAACTAGTCCACTATCTAGTCTAATAGTACACTAACTAGTCCAGGAACTAGTCTCTAACTAGTCCACTAATTAGTCGACTTGTCCACTAACTAGTCCTCTAACTCATCCACTAAATAGTCGACTATTCCATTAACTTAGACACTAATTGGTGGCTAGTCCCCTAACTAATCCACTACCTAGTCGACTAGTCCACTAACTAGTCAAATACTTCACTAGCTAGTCCACTAATTACTACACCAACTAATCACCTAACTAGACGACCAGGCCACAAACTAGTCCACTAACTAGTCGACCAGTCCACTAGCTAGTCTTCTAACTAGTCGATTATTGCCTTATCTAGTCCACTAACTAGTCGACAAGCCCATTAAGTAGTCCAATAAAAAGTCGAATGGTTCACTAACTAGTTCACTGAGTAGTCGACTATTCTACTAACAAGTCCATTAACTAGTCGATGAGCTCACTAACTAGTAAACAAACTAGTCAACCAGTCAATTAACTAGTCCACTAAGTAGTCTACTATTCCAATACCTAGTCCACTAACAGGTTGACTACTCCACTAACTAGTCAGCTAGTCTGCTAACTTGTCTTCTAACTAGTCCCCTAACTAGTCGGGTTGTCCACTAACTAATTCACAAATTAGTCGACTAGTCCACTAACTAGTCCACAAACTAGTCGACCTGTGCACTAACTAGTCCACCAACTAGTTGACGAGTTCACGAACCAGTCAACTAACTAGTCCACTAACTAGTCCACTATCCGTCCACTAACTAGTCGACCTGTCCACTAACTAGTCCACTAAATAGCAGCTAGTTCACTAACTAGTCCACTAACTAGTTTACTAACAAGTTAACTATCTGGTCGACTAGTCCACTAACTAGTCGACTAGTTCACTAAATAGTCCACTAACTACTCGTCTATATCACTAACTTGTCCATTAACTAGCCGACTAGTCCAGGGCACTAACTAGTCCACTATGTAGTCAACTAGGCGACTAATTAGACGACTAATTCACTAATTAGTACACTAACTATTCGACTACTCCGGTAACTAGTTCACTATTAGACTAGTAAACTACATAGTCGACAAGTTCACTTGTCCACAAACTAGTCGACTAGTTCATTAATTAAATAACTAGCCGACTACTCCACGAACTAATTGACTAGTTCATTAACTAATCGGCTAACTAGTCCACTAACTAATCAACTAGCTAAATAGCTAACCCACTAACTAGTCGACTAGTTTACTAATTAGTCCACTAACTAGTCAAAAATTCCACTAACTAGTCCCCTAACTAGTCGACTAGCCCAATAACTAGTCCACTAACTAGTCGACTATATCACTTACTAGTCCACTAACTTGTCCACCTGTCCACTAACTAGTCCACTAATGAGTTGACCAGTTCACGAACCAGTCCACTAACAAGTCCACTAACCAGTCGACTAGTTTACTAACTAGTCCTGTAACTATTCGACTGTTTCATCAACTAGTCCACTAACTTGTCAACCAGTTTATTAAGTAGTCCACTAACTAGCCCCCAACTACTAGTGGTCCACTTAGTAGTCTACTAACTAGTCGACTAGTACACTAACTAGTCCTCTAACTCGTCCAATAACTATCCCCCTAACTAGTCGACCTGTCCACTAACTAGTCCACTAACTAATTGTCTCATTTACTAACTAGTCCACTTACTAGTCATCCAGTTCACCCACTAGTCCACTAACTAGCCGACTAGTCCACTAACTAGTCCACAAACTAGTCGACTAGTCAACTAACTAGTACTCTAACTTGTCCCCAACTAGTCCAGTTACCAAACTAATTAACTAACTATTTGAATAGTCCACTAACTTGTCTACTAACTAGTCGACCTCTTCACTAACTAGTCCACTAACTAGTTGACTACTTCACGAGCTAATCCACTAACTTTTCCACTAACTAGTCGACTAGATCACTAAGTAGTCCCCTAACTAGTCCAGTAGTCCAAAAACTAGTCCACTAACTAGTCGACTAGTCCACCTACTAGTCCCCTAACTACTCCCCTAACTAGTGAACAGTCAACTAACTAGTCCACTAACTAGTCGAACAGTCCACTAACTTGTCAACATACTAGTCGACTTGTTCACTAACTAGTCCACTAACTAGTCTACTAGTTCACTAACTAGTCCACTACCTAGTAGACTAGTTCACTAACTAGTAATCTAACTAGTCGACAAATTCACTACTTGTTGACTAGTCCCCAAACTCGTTAACTAATTAGTCGACAATCCGCTAACTAGTCGAATAGTTCACTAACTAGTCCACTAACTATTCGAATAATCCAATAACTAGTTCACTAACTAGTCGACTAGTCCTCTAACTAGTCGACTAGGTCAATAACTGGTCCACTAACTAGTCCACTAGTTCACTAACTAGTCAACTAATCCACTAACTAGTCCACTAACAAGTCGACTTGTCCACTGACTAGTCCACTAGTTAAAATTCCTGGAACTTTTCCATAGAAATTCTGATTCATGGGGCATGGGAATAAGCCCAACATTTGAATTTTCAATAAGCATGTGAGGTGATTGGAATTCAGGGAACTGAAGGAATTAATTTCATGAAATAGAGCCCCAGAAACACGGTTTGGTCCTTTGCCTCCAAGGGACCTCATTACCTTCTACTACAGGTGCCTACATCTGGCTTTTGTGCCTGACCCTGACACCTGTTATCACTGATGCAACCGCTTCTAAAGGTTTCTTCTGTGTCTCCTGTCACTCCTACACCTATCTTTTTCTTAATTTCTTCTTTTGCCCACCTACTAGCCTCCATACTTTTGAGTTATTTTCTGCCCCTCACCTCAACACATGCACACTCCACAGATAACCTTACTTACCCCCTGGGCCTTAACCAGCAGGCTCCCAAATACATATCTATGATCCAGATCTCAGCCACGAGTTGTAGACCCACATATTCAATTGTACTTGACCCCTCCCCACCTGCCGTCCTATGGATGCACCTGCCCTCCCTGTATCTGTGATTCTTGTGATAATGTTATTAAGCACAAAGTAGCCACAATTCTAGGAGCCAGCTTCATGCCTCTTTCATTTGTTTTTCTTCAGGTCTGCTTCATGTGACATCCATTTAGTTAAAGATCATTGACTCATTGCCATAAAGGCAAGGGACTAGCTCTGGGGACACATGGTAAAAGATGAACAGGAAAGAAGATGTGGCCCTGAGTGCATGGAGGTATGAGCCACATGTGACTGTATGGGTATATTCCTAATGTTAGTCTTCTTCTTATATTCTTGCTGGGGGAGTCACCATGCCTCACAGTTTGTTTGGGGCATTCCCGATTTATTTCTTCTGTCCAAATGGCTCTCTGGCTACCATGTTTTATTTTCTGAAATGTCCTGTGTTGGACAACAAAATTATATGCCCAATTATTATACCTCTTTTAAGGTGATCTGTTTGCAATCTTTTACTTGACGTAGCATCATCAGTGCACTGGGTTATTGTCACAGTTTTCTAAAAGATCTCTCTGTCATCAGTCTGCTTCCATTTCCATGTGTCTTCCAGTATACTTCAAGAATCATCTTGCTACATCATAAACAGACCAAATATTCTCATGAAAATAATAATTATCAAGTGTTACTCACTATCTAGCAAGTAAGTCCAAAATTCTGAGCAATACATAAAGGGTTACATATAATTGGTTTGAGTCCTGTCCACTTTTCTGAGCTATCTCCAGTCTATGCCAGGAAAGACGTTTATTTCCCAGTTGCTTGTCCTGCACATGCGTGACCAGCACTTTCTGTTTTTCTGTGCCTTGCTGTTACCTTTACCTGAAAGTCATGTTTCCCTTCCCAGTCTGATGGGCTATGACTCCTTGCCCTCTCTCAGTCACATGGACCTTCTCCAGCCTACCCTGAACTTCCAGGCTGGAATCACACCCTCTAGCAGGCAGCCCAGGAAGATATGATGTGTTTGCCTGAAATTTGATTTTTTTCCCCCAAATCTACATCTTGCCTATTTTTCACTGCCATCCAGGATTGCAGAGCATGAATGTGCTATAGTTTGTTTAATTATATCCCTTCTAAAGAGCATTTAAATGGTTTATAATTAGTCTTTATTGCATATTGTGCCACTGTAGCTGTCCTAGCAAATGTGTGTTGTGTTCCTGAGTAAGAGTTTCTCTGGGATCCCCCACCTTACAGTGTGCATCTGCCAGGTAAGGTTTCTGGTTGGGGACAGTGACTGTGTTCCCAATGTGAGCAAATGTGAACCTGAAAGAACCAATATTTCAAGATGGAGTCTGAGTGACTGCCTAGGCTTAATTAATTATTCAATTAAATACTTTTTTGAGTTTTAGTCTCACTCTGTCACCCAGGCTGGAGTACAGTGTCACACTCACAGCCTCCAAGACTCAATCTGTTGGGCTCAGGTGATAAATTTATAACAGAGTCAACATAATATTAAAAAGTATAAAAGCAACAGGTGCTGGCAAGGATGCAGAGAAAAAGAGAATGCATCTACACTGTTTGGGGGAATTAAGCTGGTTCAACATTTGTGGAAAGCTGTGTAGTGCTTTCTCAAAGAAATAAAAATGGAACGACCGCAAGCTCACTTCCAGAGAAACATAATTCATTCTATCAAAGACATCTGCAATGTTCAACCTCATTAATCATCAGAGAGATGCAAATCAAAACCACCCTAAGATCCAGTCAGAAGGACCATTATCAACAACTTACAAAATAACAGCTGCTGGAGAGGGTGTGGTGGAAAGGGAACACTTCTACAATGTTGGTGGGAGTGTAAACTTGTGCAACATCTGTGGAAAGCAGTGTGGCGATTCCTAAAAGCTCTAAACATCAATCTCCCATATGACCCTGCAATCCACCTACTGGGAATATACCCTGAAGAACTCAAATCACTCTATCAAAAAGATACCTGCACAAGAATGTTTATTGCAGTATTGTTCACAATAGCAAGAACCTGGAATCAACCATGCTGTCCATCAAAAGAGGACTGGATTTAAAAAATGTGATATGTATACACGATGGAATACTATGCAGCCATAAAAAAGAACAAAATCATGAATTTTGCAGCAACCTGGATGGAGCTAGACTCTATTATACTAAGTGACCTCTCACAGATACAAATATCTGAGTATCACATATTCTCACTCATATAGTGGATCTTGATCATCCAATTAACTACTATAAGAAATGACTGTGTTGGAAAACTATGTGGGGAATGGGACTAACGGTATTAAACATCTGTCTGGAGATGGGGAGACACCTGTTATCAACAAGGGGACTTGAATGAAGCATGTTTTTATACCTAACCCTTAACTCTACCCCACAATATCAAAATAAAAAATATCGATATAAAAAGACATCTGCACACACATGTTCACTGCAGCACTACTCACAATAGCAAAAACATGGAACAACTTAGATGCTCATCAAAAGTGGTCTGGATGAAGAAAATGTGGTCCATGTACACAATGGAATACTGCACAGCCATAAAGAAGAACGAAATCATGTCCTTTGCAGAAACATGAATGAAACTGGAGACCATCATTCTAGCAAGTAAGTCTAGAAACAAGTCTCATGCCTCTTTCAGTTGTTGGTCTTCAATTCTGTCCTGTTACGAAAAGATTATTTACTGGTTGCTATAATGTTCCACAAGGACTTGCTCATAAGCTGGCCCTAAACATTGGACACTCAAATACAAACAACAAGCACTGCAAAAGGAGAGAGGGATTGTGGGGGAAAAGGGATACGCAACACCAATTGGGTACCATGTCTACTACTAGGGGGAGAGAAGTCTTGCTTGAACCAAACCATACCTGCATGCAACTTTAATTACATGGTAATCCTCATATGTACCCCACATTTTAAAAATAAAATACAGCCGGGCTTGATGACTCAGACTGTAATCCTGCACTTTGGGTGGCTGAGGTGAGTGGATTGGCTGAGCCCGCGGGCTCGAGATGCGCCTGGGCAACTTGGTGAGACCTCATCTCTACAATAAATCAAAAAATTAGCCAGGCATGGTAGTGCTCGCCTGTAGTTACAGCTACTTGGAAGCCTGAGGTAGAAGGATCCCCAGAACCCAGCAGGTCGAGGCTGGGGTGGGAGGAGCAGCCACTGCACTCCAGTCTGGGTGAGAGAGTGAGGCTCTAACTCGAAAAATAAAATATAATTTCAACATTAAATAGAACCCCAAAGCCATTTGCTGATTAGGGTTTGAAAATACTCTGAGTTCCCCCCAAATGCACTTTTTTGTCTGTGAACTTAGAAACCAACCAGTGAGAGCTCACCTGCACATACCAATCAAAGGTCTCCTGGACCAACCAATCAGAACTCAAGTGAACCAACCAACCAGAGCTCACCTGAACCAACCAATCAGAACTCACTTGCCTTGGCAATGGGGACCTCAGTTGTATCACAAGGCAGAAGGAATTGTAGCAACTCAAAAACGGAAACAAAGAAACCAGGAAGTCAAAGGACAATGCAGATTGTGCTATTTCTATATTAGACAATGATTCCAGCAAACATCTGTGAAGAACTTACAAGTTTAAATTAGACTTTAAAAAACACTGTCGTACTTTGAAATACATTTTTTAAAACTAGCTTTTCTAAAATAATATGCTGGTCCCTGCCTCACTCTAAAAAGTGACGTGTTTGGCCTTTTTGTGTACACACAGTCAGTAATCACTTGCTGAGCAGCAGGCACCATGTGCTGATCTCAGGGACGCACAGACACAGGAACATCGAGTACCCTAAGACCCTCTGCATGGAAGGTCCTGGGATCCCCCACCTACAACATGCCCAAAGCCCTGTGCTTGGTACCTGCTAGGGTCTCCAAGCAGAGCAGCCGGTGGGTGGCCTCTTCTTTCCAGGGTCTTGTCCCCTCCCAGCTAGGCACATCCCCCTCAGCCTCCACCTTCCAAACTTCACAGACCCCTCCTTTCTGCCACAGGATAGGTGGCCCTGAGGTAGTATTTGTGGCTTTCTATCCAGTCACCTTTGTCCTCCACCCTGCTAAAATTTCTTCTGTCTTTGTGTTAACTCAAGTGAACATACCCACTTTTTTCTCATAGTTGAGGTGTCTGTTGGTGAGGGGTGTATTTTGATAATAAACTCAAAAAAGGCAGTCGATGAGGATGCTACTATTCTCAGGCCAGAATTGTTTTCTCTTTCTAAGCCCGCCTTTTATTTCTTGGTCTTCAAAATTCAGGCAGAAAGCTCATATACTATCCTAGCATCCTAAAACTTCAGAATCTCTTGAAAAACATGTTAAAATTCCTGGAACTTGTTCAGAGATATTCTGATTCATGAGGCATGGGAATAAGTCCAACATTTAAATTTTAAATAAGCATGTGAGGTGATTGGAATTCAGGGAACTGAAAGAATTAATTTCATAAACTAGAGCCCCAGAAACAGTTTGGTCCTTTGACTCCAAAGGACCTCACTACCTTCTATTACAGGTGCCCACATCTGGCCTTTGTGCCTGACCATGACACCTGCTGTCACTGATGCAACCGTTTAAAAAGGTTTCTTCTGTGTCTCCTGTCACTCTTCTCCATCTATCTTTCTCATAATTTCTTCTTTTGCCCCCTTGTAACCTCCATACTTTTATGAGTTCTTTTCTGCCCCTCATCTCAACACATGCACCCTCCTCAGAGAAACTTACTTAACCCTTGGGCCTTAACCAGCAGGCTCCCAAATCCATATCTATGATCCAGATCTCAGCCACGAGTTGCAGACCCACATATTCAATCGTACTTGACCCCACCCCACCTGCCCTCCTATGGATGCACTTGCCCTCCCTGTCTCTGTCATTCTTGTGATAATGTTGTGATGAACAAAGTAGCCACAATCCTAGGAGCCAGCTTCATGCCTCTTTCAGTTTTTTGTCTTCAGGTCTGCTTCATGTGACATCCAATTATTTAAAGATCATTGACTCAGTGCCATAAAGTTCCTCACAAGAAACCAGCTCTGGGGATACAGAAAAGGAAGATGTGGCCCTGAGTGCATGGAGGTATGAGTCACATGTGACTATATGGGTACCTTCCCAAAGTTAGCCTTCTTTGTTTCTTGTTGGGGTGTAACCACGCCTCCCAGTTTGCTTGGGGCATTCCTGATTTATTTCTTCTGTCCAAATGGCTCTCTCGCTAACCTAACTTGACTAACTCATTAACTAACTCATTAACTAAATCATTAACTAACTTTTTAACTGACTCTTTAACTAACTCATTAACTCAGCTAGTTCTTCAGCTAGTTAAATAGTTAGCTAACTATTTTATTCAGGTAGTTAAGTCAACTAGCTAACTAGTTAAGTCAGCCAGTTATGTCAGCTTTCTAAGTTGTTAATTCAGCCAGCTAATTCAGCTATATAATCAGCTTCCTTATTAAGTCAGCTGGTTAAGACAGCTAACTAGCTAGTTAGCTAACAGGTTAAGTCAGCAGGTTGACTCCAGTAGTTAACTAGTTAAGTAATGTGTTAAGTCAGCCGGTTGAGTCAGCTACCTAGCTAGTTAGCAAACGGGATGAGTCAGCTGGTTGAGTAGGCTAGTTAGCTTGTTAGCTAATGAGTTAAGTCAGCTGGTTGAGTCAGCTAACTAGCTCGTTAGCTAATGAGTTTAGTCAAATGATTAGCTCAGCAAGCTAGCAGGTTAGATAATGAGTAAGCTAACTAGTTAGTTAGCTGGTTAAGGCAGCTAGCAAGCTAGGCAGGTAACTATAATTCAGCTTGTTAGCTAGATAGCTAGCTGGTTTACTAACAATTTAAGTCATCTGGCTAGCTAGGTACCTAGTTGGTTAAGTAACTATTTAAGTCAGGTGTGTACCTTGGTACCTAGTTAGTTAGGTCAGCTAGTTAAGTCAGCTGGCTAGCTAGCTGGCTAGCTAGCAGCGAGATAGTTAAGTCAGTTGGCTAGCCAGCTGGCTAATTGGTTAATTCAGCTAGTTAAGAGTGCTGAGTGGACAACTGGCAAGGTAGGTCGCTAGCTAGTTAAATCAGCTATATAGCTACCGGGCTAGCTAGTGACATCAGTGAGTTAAGTCAGCTGGCTAGCCAACTGGCTAGCTGGTTAAGTCAGGTGGTTTAGTCAGCTGTCTAGGCAGCTGGCTAGGTAGGTACTAGCTAGAAAATTCAGCTTGCTAGCCAGCAGGCTAGCTGCTCAAATCATCTAGTTAAGTCAGCTGGATAGCCTGCTGGCTAGATACGTACCTAGATAGTTAAGTGAGATGACTAGCAAGTTTGCTAGCTTAAGTCAGCTAGGTAAGTTAGCTGGCTAGCCAGCTGGCTAGATAGTTAGACAGCAAGTTAAGTCACCTGGATATCCAGCTGAGTAGCTGGTTAAGTCAACTGAAACCAACTGGCTAGCTAGTTAAGGAAACTCATTGAATCAGTGGGTTATTCAGCTTGTTAGCTAGTTAAAAAGCTGGATAAGTAAGATGTCTAGCCATCTGGCTGGCTAGTTATTTCAGCTGGTTAAGTCAGCTGGCTAGCTAGGTATCTAGCTATATGTCAGCAAGTTATGTCAACTAGCCAGTTAGTTAAGTCAGAGAGAAAAGTCAGCTAGCTAGCTACTAGTTAAACCAGAAAGTTAAGCAAGCTGGCTAGCTAGGTAGCTAGCTTTTTAAGTCAGCTTGCTAGCTAGTTATATCATGGAGTTAAGTCAGCTGGCTAGCCAGGTGCCTAGATGAGTAGTTAACTGGTTAAATCAGCTGGCTAGCTAGTTAGCTAAGTATTTAAGCCAGCAAATAGTTAAGTCAGTAACTTCAATAACTAGTTAACTAACTAGATAACTAGCTAGTTAACTAGTTAACTAACTAGATAACTAGCTAGTTAACTAGTTAACTGGTTAGTTAAATAATCAGTTAACTAATTAGTAAATTAATCAACTTAACTAGTTAATTAACTAGTTAACTAACTAGTTAAATAATCAGTAAACTAATTAGTAAATTATCCAAATTAAATAGTTAACTAATTAGTTGGCTAACTAGATAATTAACTAGTTGGACAAAAAGTTAACTAACTAGTTAGATAACAAATTAAGTTGGTTAATTTACTAATTAGTTAACTGATTATTTAAGTAATTAGTTAGTTGGTTAGTTAACTGGTTATCTAGCTGGGTAGCAAACTGGTTAGTTAGCTGGTTAGATAACTGGTTATCTAGCTGGGTAGTTAACTGGTTATCTAGCTAGTTATATAGGTACTTATCTAACTAGTTAGTTAACTAGTTATCTAAGTAGTTATCTAACTAGTTTGTTAACTGTTATCCAGCTGGTTTGTTAACTGGTTATCTAGATGATTAGTTAACTGGTTATCTAGCTGGTTAGTTAAGTGGTTAAATATCTACTTAGCCAGTTAAGTAGCTGGCTAGATAACTACTTAGATACCCAGTAAATAGCTGGCTAGATAACTACTTAAATAGCCAGTAACTAGCGGCTAGATAACTACTTAGATAGCCAGTTAACTAGCTGGATAGATAACTACATAGATAGCCAGTTAACTAGCTGGCTAGACAACTACTTACATACCAGTTAACTAGATGGCTAGATAAATACTTAGAGAGCCAGCTAAATAGCTGGCTAGATAAATACTTAGATAGACAGTTAACTAACCGGTTAGATAGCCAGTCAACTAACCAGCTAGATAAAGAGTTAATTAACCAGCTAGATAACCAGTCAGCTAACCGGCTAGATAGCCAGTCAACTAAGCGGCTAGACAGGCAAGCAAGTAAACGGATAGATACCCAGTCAACTAACCGGCTAAATAACAAGTCAACTAACCAGCTAGATAGCCAGTCAATGAACTGGCTAGATAGCCAGTCAAATAAACAGCTAACTAGCCAGTCAACAAACCAGCTAGATAGCCAGTCAACAAACCGACTAGATAGCCAGTCAGCTAACCGGCTAGATAGCCAGTCAACTAACCAGCTAGATAGCCAGTCAAATAACCGGCTAGATAGCCAGTCAAATACCCGGCTAAGTAGCCAGTCAACTAACAGGCTAGATAGCCAGTCAAGTAACCGGCTACATAGGCATTCAACTAATGGGCTAGTTAACCAGTCAACTAACCAACTAATTAACCAGTCAACTAACTGGTTAACTAGCCAGTCAAGTAACAGGCTAGGTAGCCAGACAACTAACTGGCTAACTAGCCAGTCAACTAACCGGCTAGTTAGCCAGTCAACTAAATAGCTAACTCACCAGTCAACCTACCAGCTAGGTATCCAGTTAAATTACTGGCTAGGTAGCCAGTCAAGTAACTGGTAACTAGCCAGTCAACTAACCAGTTAGGTAGGCACTCAGCGAACACGGTAACTAGCCAGTCAACAATCCGGCTAAGTAGCAAGTCACCCAAATGGCTAGGTTGCGAGTCATCTAACTGGCTAGGTAGCCAGTCAACTAACCGGCTAACTAGTCAGTCAGCTAACCGACTAGGTAGCAGTCAACTAACCGGCTAACTAGCCTGTGAACTAACCAGCTAGGTAGCCAGTCAACTAACCAGTAACTAGCCAGTCAAAAAATCTGATAGGTAGTCAGTCAACTAAGCTGCTTGGTAGCCAGTCAACTAACCAGCAGGATAGCCAGTAAACTATCCGGCTACATAGCCAGAAACTAACTGGCTAACGAACCAGTCAACAAACCGTCTAGATAGCCAGTCAACTAAGTGGCAAGATAGCCAGTCAACTAACAGGCTAGGTAGCAAGTCAATTATCCGGCTAGTTAGCCAGTCAACTAACTGGCTAACTAACTAGTCAACTAATCGGCTAGATAGTCAGTCGACTAACCATCTAGGTAACCAGTCGAATAAATGGCTGACTCTCCGGTCCACTAACCGGATTGGAAGACAGTCGACTAACCAGCTGACTAGCCAGTCGACTAACTGGCTAGGTAGGCAGTCGACGAACCAGCTAGGGAGCCAATTGACTTAAGGGCTAGGTAGCCAGTCGATAAACTAGCTAAGTAGCCAGTCCACTAACCAGTTGAATAGCCAATCAATGAACCGGGTAGGTAGCAAGTCACTAACCGAATGACTAGACAGTAGAAGAACCGTCTAGGTAGCCAGTCAAGTAACTGGCTGACTAGCCAGTCGACGATCTGTTAGGTAGCCAGTCAACTGACCGGCTTACTAGCCAGTCAATGAACCAGTAAGGTAGCCATTCAACTAAACGTCTAGATAGCCAGTCAGCTAACTGGCTAGAAAGGCGACCAACTAACCGGCTAGATAGCCAGTCAAATAACTGGAGAGGTATTAAGTCACCTAACCAGCTGACTAGCCAGTCAACTAAAAGGCTAGACAGCCTATCAACTAACTGTCTAGATAGGCAGTTAATAACTGGTTAGATAACCAGTCAACTAACTGGCTATATAGCCAGGCAACTAACCGGCTAGATAGGCAGTCAAATAACGGCAAGATAGCCAGCCAACTAACCGGCTAACTAGCCAGTCAACTAACCGGCTAGATAGGCAGTCAACCAACTGGCTGGAAAGGCAAGCAAGTAACCAGCTAGATAGCCAGACAACTAACCGGTTAGATAGCCAGTCAACTAATCGGCTAACTAGCCAGTCAACTAACCAGCTAGATAGCCAGTCAACTAAACGGCTAGATAGCCAGTCAACTAACTGGCTAACTAGTCAGTCAACTAACAGGCTAACTAACAAGTCAACTAACCGCATAACTAACCAGTCAACTAACCATCTAGGTAGTCAGTACTCTAACTGCCTAGGTGGCCAGTCAACTAACTGGCTAGATAGGCAGTCAACTAACCAGCTAACTAGCCAGTCAACTAACTGACTAGATAGCCAGTCAACTAACCGGCTAGATAGGCAGTCAACTAACCGGCTAACGAACCAGTTAAGTAATCGGCTAACTAGGCAGCCAACTATCCACCTAACTAACAAGTCAACTAACTGGCTAATTAGACATTCAACTAAACGGCTAGGTAGCCAGTCAACTAACCAGCTATGTAGCCCGTAAGTTAACTGGCTAACTATCCCATCAACTAACTGGCTAAATAGCCAGTCTACTAACTGGCTAACTAGCCAGTCAACTAACCAGCTAAATAACCAGTCAACTAATTGGCTAACTACCCAGTCAACGAACCAGCTAACTAGCCAGTCAACTAAGTGGCTAACTATCCAGTCAACGAACCAGCTAGGTCGAGAGTCAACCAACCGGCTAGGTAGCCAGTCAACAAACTTGCTAGATAGCCAGTCAACTAACTGGCTAGATAGCCAGTAAACTAACCGGCTATATAGGCAGTCAACTAAACGGCTATATAGCCAGTCAACTAACCGGATAACTAGCAAGTCAAATAACTGGCTAACTAACCAGTCAACTAACCGGCTAGGTAGCCAGTCAACTAATTGGGTAGGTAGCCAGTCAACTATCCGGCTACATAGGCAGTCAACTAACCGGCTAACTAGCCAGTCAGCTAACCAGCTAGATAGCCCGTCAACTAACTGGCTAAATAGGTAGTCAACTAATTGGCTAACAAACCAATCAAATAACCGGCTATCTAGGCAGTCAACTAACCATCTAACAAACAAGTCAACTTACCAGATATCTATCCACTCAACTTACCGGCTAACTAGTCAGTCAACTAACCTTCTAGTTACTCATTCAACTAACTGGCTAGGTAGCCAGTCAACTCACCAGCTAAATAACCAGTCAACTTATTGGCTAACTAACCAGTCAACTAACCGGCTAACTAGCCAGTCAACTAACCGTCTAGGCAGCCAGTCAACTAACAGGCTAGGTAGCCAGTCAGCTAACCGGCTAAATAACCAGTCAACTTACAGGCTATCTAGCCCGTCAACTAACCGACTAACTAGCCAGCCAACTAACTGGCTAACTAACCAGTCAATTAATCTGCTAACTAGCCAGTCAAGGAACCGTCTAACTAGCCAGTCAACTAACCGGCTAACTAGCCTGTCAAAGAACGGGCCTGGTAACCAGTCAACTAACTGGCTAGGTAGCCATTCAGCGAACCGGCTAGGTCGCAAGTAAACTAATCAGTTATGTAGCCAGTGAACGAACCAGTTGGGTAGCCAGGAAACTAACTCGCTATGTAGCCAGTCAACTATCCGGCTAAATAGGCAGTCCACTAACAGGCTAGATAGACAGTCAAGTTACTGCCTAGATAGCCAGTCAACTAACCAGTTAACTAGCCACTCAACTAACTTGCTAGGTAGATTGTCATCTAAACATCTAGATAGCCAGTCAACTAACCGGGTAGATAGGCAGTCAACTAACCGGCTAGGTAGCCAGTCAACTAACCGGCTAGATAGGCAGTCAATTAACCGGCTAGATAATAAGTAACTAACCGGCTAATTAGCCAGTCAACTAACCGGCTATATAGCCAGTCAACTAACCAGCAAGATAGGCCAAGAAGAAACCGAGTAACTAACCAGGCAACTAAACGGCTAACTGGGCAGTCAACTAAGCGGCTAAATAACAAGTCAGCTATCCAGCTACCTAACCAGTCAGCTAACTGGCTAACTAGCCAGTCAACTAACCGACTAACTAGTCAGACAACTGACCGACTAACCAACCAGTCAATTAACCGGCTAACTAGCCAGTCAACTAACCGGCTAACTAGCCAGTCAACTAAGCGGCTAATAGCCAGTCAATGAACCAGCTAGGTATCAGTCAACTAACCAGCTAGGTAGCTAGTCACCGCACCGACTAGCTAGCCAGTCAACTAACTGGCTAACTTGCTAGTCAACTATCTGGCTAGGTAGCTAGTCAACAAACCGACTTACTAGCCAGTGAACTAACTGGCTAGATAGCCATTCAACTAACCAGATAATTAGCCAGTCAACTAACCAGCCAGGTAACCAGTCAACTAATACACTAGGTAGCCAGTCAACTAACCAGCTAAGTAGCCCATCAACTAACCGGCTAACTAGCCAGTCAACTAACAGGCTGTGGAGCCAGTCAACTAACTGGCTAGGTATCCAGAAAATTTAACCGTCTAACTACCCAGTCAATAAAAAGTTAGGTAGCCAGCAACTAATGGGTAACTAGCAAGTCAAATTACCGGCTGGGTAGCCAGTCAATTAACTGGCTAACTTGCCAGTCAACTATCCGGCTGGGTAGCCAGTCAAAAAACCCGGGCTTACTAGACAGTAAACTAACTGGCTAGGTAGCCAGTCAAATAACCAGCTAACTAGCGAGTCAACTAATGGCTAGGTATCGAGTCAACTAATACGCTAGGTAGCCAGTCAACTAACCGGCTAACTAGTCAGTCAACTAACCGGCTGTGTAGCCAGTCAACTAACCGGCTAGGTAGCCAGTAAACTAACCGTCTAACTAGCCAGTCAACTAACAAGTTAGGTAGCCAGTCAACTAATCTGTAACTAGCAAGTCAAATAACCGGCTAGGTAGCCAGTCAACTAACCGGCTAACTAGCCAGTGAAATAACCAGCTAGGTAGCCAGTCAACTAACCAGTTAAGTAGCCAGTCAACTCACTGGCTAGGTAGCCAGTCAACTAACCGGCTAGGTATTCAGTCAACTAATCGTATAGGTAGTCATTAAACGAACTGCCTAGATAGCAAGTCAACTAACCGGGTTAGATATGCTAACTAACATGTCAGCTAACCTTTATAACTAGCCACTCAACAGGATAACTAGCCAGACAAGTCATGGAGTTAAGTCAGCTGGCTAGCCAGGTGCCTAGATGTGTAGTTAACTAGTTAAATCAGCTTGCTAGCTAGTTAGCTAACTAAGTCAGCTAATCTAGTAAAGTCAGTAACTCCAATAACTAGTTAACTAACTAGATAACTAGCTAGTAAGCTAGTTAACTAACTAGTTAAATAATCAGTTAACTAATTAGCAAATTAATCAACCTAACTAGTTAATTAACTAGTTAAAAAATCATTTAACTAATTAGGAAATTAATCAACTTATCTAGTTAAAATAACTAGTTACCTAACTAAATATTTGTTATCTAACTAAATATTTAGATAACAAGTTAAGTTGGTTAATTTACTAATTAGGTAACTGATTATTTAACTAGTAAGTTAGCTGGTTAGTTAACTGGTTATCTAGCTTGTTAGTTAACTGGTCATTTAGCTGAGTAGGAAACTGGTTAGTTAGCTGGTTAGATAACTGGTTATCTAGCTGGATAGATAACTGGTTATCTAGCTAGTTAGCTAGTTATCTAGGTAGTTATCCAACTTGTTAGTTAGCTAGTTATCTAAGTAGTTAACTAACTAGTTCGTTAACTGGTTATCCAACTGGTTAGTTAACTGGTTATATAGATGGTTAGTTAACTGGTTATCTAGCTGGTTAGTTAAGTGGTTAGATAACTACTTAGATAGCCAGTTTACTAGCTGGCTAGATAAATACTTTGATACCAAGTAAAATAGCTGACTAGATAACTATTTACATAGCCTGTTAACTAGCTGGCTAGATAACTACATAGATAGCCTGTTAACTAGCTGGATAGATAACTACATAGATAGCCCTTTAACTAGTTGGCTAGATAACTACTTAGATAGCCAGTTAACTAGCTGCTAGATAACTACTTAGATAGACAGTTAACTAGCTTGCTAAATATCTACTTAGATAGCCATAACTAGCTGGTTAGATAACTACTTATATAGCCAGTTAACTAACAGGCTACATAACTACTTAGATAGAGAGTTAACTAACCGGTTAGATACCCAGTCAACTAACCGGCTAGATAACCAGTTAATTAATGGGCTACATAGCGAGTCAACTAACCGGCTATATAGCAAGACAACTAACCGGCTAGACAGGCAAGAAAGTAACCGGCTACATACTCAGTCAACTAACCGGCTAACTAACCAGTCAACTAACCGGCTAGATAGCCAGGCAACACACGGCTAGATAGCCAGTCAAATAACTGGCAAGGTAGCCAGTCAACTAACAGGTTAGGTAGCCAGTCAATTAACCGGCTATTTAGCCAGACAACTAACCAGCTAACTAGCCAGTCAATAAACCCTGCTAACTAGTCAGTCAATTTAGTGGCTAACTAGCAGTCAACTAATAGACAGATAGCCAGTCAACTAACGGGCTAGGTATCCAGTCAGCAAACCCAACTAAATATGAGTCAATTAACCGACAAACTAGTCAGTCAACTAAACTAACTGTCAGTCAACTAAACAGTAACTAGCCAGTCAATTAATCAGCTAACTAGCCAGTCAACTAACTGTATGGTACCCAGCGAACTAACTGGCTAAGTAGCCAGTCAGCTAACCGTCAAAATAACCAGTCAACTTACTGGATATCTGGTCAGTCAACTAACCGACAAACTAGCCAGTCAACTCACCGGCTAACTAACCAGTCAATTAACCAGCTAACTAGCCAGTCAAGGAACCGTCTAACTAGCCAGTCAACAAACCCGGGCTAACTAGCCTGTCAAAGAACCTGCCTGGTAACCAGTCAACTAACGGGCTAGGAAGACATTCAAAGAAAGGCTAGGTAGCAAGTCAACAAAACCGGGTTAGGTAGCAAGTGAACGAACCAGTTGTGAAACCAGGCAACTAACCGACTATGTAGCCAGTAAACTATCTGGCTAAATAGGCAGTTCACTAACAGGCTAGATAGCCAGTCAAGTAACCGCCTAGATACCCGTCAACAAACCCGGATAACTAGCCACTCAACTAATTTGCTGGGTAGCCTGTCAACTAAAAGGCTAGATAGCCAGTCAACAAACCCGGGTAGACGGGCAGTCAACTAACCGGCTAGGTAGCCAACTAACCGGCTAGATAGCCAGTCAATTAACCGGCTAGATAATCAGTCAACTAACCAGCTAATTAGCCAGTCAACTAACCGGCTATATAGCCAGTCAACTAACCAGCTAGATAGGCCGTCAAGTAACCGACTAACTAACCAGGCAACTAAGCGGCTAACTGGGCAGTCAACTAACCAGCTAACTAACAAGTCAGCTATCCGGCTAACTAACCAGTCAGCTAACCGGCTAACTAGCCAGTCAACTAACCGGCTAACTAATCAGACAACTGACCAGCTAACCAACCAGTCAATTAACCGGCTAACTAGCCAGTCAACAAACCCGGGTAACTAGTCAGTCAACTAACCGGCTAATAGCCAGTCAATGAACCGGCTAGGTAGCCAGTCAACTAACCGGCTAGGTAGCCTATCAACGCACCGGCAAGGTAGCCAGTCAACTAACTGGCTAACTTGCCAGTCAACTATCCCGCTAGGTAGCCAGTCAACAAACCCGGCTTACTAGCCAATCAATTAACTGGCTATGTAGCCAGTCAACAAACAGGCTAATTAGCCTGTGAACTAACTGGCTAGGTAGCCAGTCAACTAACCGGGTAGATAGCCAGTCAATTAACTGGCTAGTTACCCTGCCCACTAACTGGCTAACGAAACAGTCAACAAACTCGCCAGATACCCACCCAAAAAACCAGCAAGATAGCCAGTCAACTAACAGGCTAGTTAGCCAGTCAATGAATGGTTAGTTGCCGTCAATTAACTGGCTAACTACCCAGTCAATGAATGGCTAATTAGCCAGTCAACTAAGTGGCTAACTTGCCAGTCAACTAACCAGCTAGGTAGCCAGTCAACTAAATAGCTAGGTATCCAGGTAGCTAACCGGCTTACTAATGATTCAATTAGCCAGCTAACTAGTCAGTCAACTAAACAGCAAACTACCCAGTCAACTAACCACTAACTAACCACTAACTAACCGGCTAACTAGCCAGACAGTAAACCCGGCTAACAAGCCAGTCAACAAACCAGCTAGGTAGCCAGAAAACTAACCGTCTAGGTATCCAATGAACGAACCTGCTAAGTAGACAGTCAATTACCTGGCTAGGTAGCAAGTCAATGAAGAGTCTAAGTACCCAGTCAACAAACCGGCAACTAGCCACAAAAAAGGGGCTGGGTAGCCAGTCAACTAAGTCTAGTTAGCCAGTCAATTTAACTAACTAGCCTTGAACAAAGGTGGGTACCAGTCAAATAACCAGCTAACTAGCCAGTAAATACCGGTAGGTAGCCAGTCAACCAGCGGCTGGGTAGTCAGTAAACTAACCTCTAGATACACAGTCAACTAACCGGCTACATAGCTACTGAACTAACCACTAGATAACAGTCAATTAACCAGCTAGTTAGGGAGCCAACTAACCAGCTAACGAGCCAGTCAACAAACCGGCTATATAGCCAGTCAACTAACCAGCAAGATAGCCAGTAAATTTTAACTGGTGGGTAGCCAGTCAACTAACAGGCTAGGTAGTCAGTAAATTTTCCCGGGTTTAAATTAGCCAGTAACTAACCGGCTAACTAACCAGTCAACTACGGGGTTAGAAAGCCAGACTACTTACGATCTAGGTAGCCAGTCGACTAAACGGCTGACTATCCAGTCGACTACCCGGATTGGAAGCCAGTTGACTAACCGGCTGAATAGCCACTCGACTAACTGGTTAGGTAGGCAGTCAACTAACCGGCTATGTAGCCAGTCAACTAACCGGATAGACAGTCAGTCAATTAACTGGGTAGTTAGCCAGCCAGCTAACCAGCTAACGAATAGGTCAACAAACTGGCTAGATACCCAGTTAATACCCAAAAAGATATCCATCAACTAACAGGCTAGGGAGGCAGTAAATTTAAACCCGGCTACTTAGCCAGTCAACAAGTGGCTAACTGCCAGTCAACTAACCAGCTGGGTAGCCAGTAAGTCCGGGCTAGGTACCAGTCAGCTAATCGGCTAACTAATAGTCAATTAACAGGCTAATTGTCAGTCATCTAAACGGTAATAGCCACTCAACTAACCGGCTAATTAACCACTCAACTAACCGGCTAACTAGCCAGAAAATGAACCAGCTAACTAGCCAGTAAACAAACTGGCTAGGTACCCAGTAAACTATCCATCTAGGTAGCCAGTCAATGAACCGGCTAGGTAGACAGTCAATTACCCAGCAGGTAGCAAGTCAATGAAGCGTCTAGGTAGCCAGTCAACTAACTGGCTAACTAACCAGTCAACAAACGGGCTAGGTACCCCGTCAACTAACTGGCTAGGTAGCCAGTCAACTTACCGGTTAACTTGCCTGTGAACAAACCGGCTAGGTAGCCAGTCAAATAACCAGCTAACTAGCCAGTCAAATAACCGGATAGGTAGCCAGTCAACAAAGTGGCTAGGTAGCCAGTAAACTAACCTGCTAGATACACAGTTAACTACCGGCTATGTAGCTAGTGAACTAACCGGCTAGATAGACAGTCAATTAACCGGCAGTAGTGAGCCAACTAACCGGCTAACGAACCAGTCAACAAACTGGCTAGATAGCCAGTCAACTAATCGGCAACAATCCAGTAAATTTAAACCCGGCTAGGTAACCATTCAACTAACAGATAGGTAGCCAGTCAAATAACTGGCTAGTTACCCAAATCTACTAACCAGCTAACTAAACAGTCAACTACTGGGCTAGAAAGCCAGTATGCTTCGATCTAGGTAGCCAGTTGAAAAAATGGCTGACTATCCAGTCGACTCCCCGGGATTGGAAGCCATTTGACTAACCGTCTGACTAGCCACTCGACTAACTGACTAGGTAGGCTGTCAACTAACCAGCTACATAGCCAGTCAACTAACTGGCTAGATAGCCAGTCAATTAACCGGCTATTAGCCAGCCAGCTAACCGGCTAACGAATAGGTCAAAAAACCAACTAGATAGCCAGTCAAATAACCAGAAAGATAGCCAGTCAACTAACAGGTAGGTAGCCAGTCAATTAACTGGCTAGTTAGCAGTCAACTAACCAGCTAGGTAGCCAATCAAATACGGGGCTAGGTATCCAGTCAGCTAATGGGCTAGCTAGTGAGTCAATTAACCGGCTAACTTGCCAGTCAACTAAATGGCTAACTAGCCAGTCAACAAACCCAGCAACAAACCCAGTCAACTAACCGGCTAACTAGACAAACAATGAACCAGCTAACTAGCCAGTCAACTAAGCAGCTAACTAGCTAGTTCTAAAACCCAGGTAGGTAGCCATTAAACTAACCGCTAAGTAGCCAGTCAACGAACTGGCTAGATAGACAGTCAATTCCCCGGCTAGGTAGCAAGTCAACGGAGGGGTTTAGGTAGCCAGTCAACTAATCGGCTAAATAGCCGGTCAACTTAGGGGCTTGGTTGCCAGTTAACAAACCCGGCTAGGTATCCAGTCAACTAACTTGCTAACTAGCCAGTCAACTAACAGGCTAGGTAGTCAGTTGACAAACTGGCTAGGTAGCAAGTCAATTAAGCGGCTGACTACCCAATTGATGAACAGGGTAGGTAGGCAGCAAATTAATCGAATGACTAGCAAGTTGAAGAACCGGCTAGGTAGCCTGTCACCAAACCCGGCTGACTAGCCAGTGTATGAACCAGAAAGGTAGCCAGTCAACTAACTGGCTGACTAGCCAGTTGACAAACCGGATAGGTAGTCAGTCAACTAACCAGCTAGATAGCTAGTCAACAAACCCGGGATAACTAGTAAGTCAACAAACCCGACAAAGTAGAAAGTCAACTAACCGGATAACTAACCTGTCAACTAACAGGCAACTAGCCAAACAATAACCAGCTAACTAGCCAGTCAACTAAGCGGCTAACTAGCTAGTCAACAAACCAGCTAGGTAGCCAGTAAACAAACCCGGCTAGGTAGAAAGTCAATGAACTGGCTAGTTAGACAGTCAATTACCGGCTAGGTAGCAAGTCAATGAAGTGGTTAGGTAGCCAGTCAACTAACCGGCTAACTAGCCAGTAAACAATGGGCTAGGTAGCCAGTCAACTAACCGGCTAGGTACCCAGTCAACTAACCGGCTAACTAGCGAGTCAACTAATGGGCTAGGTAGTCAGTTGACAAATGGCTAGTTAGCCCGGCAACTAACCGGTTGATAGCCAATCGATGAACTAGGTAGGTAGTCAGTCAATTAACCGAATGACTAGCCAGTTGAAGAACTGGCTAGGTAGCCTGTCAACTAAGTGGCTGACTAGCCAGTGGACGAACCGGCTAGGTAGCCAGTCAACTAACTGACTGACAGCCAGTCGACGAACCGGATAGGTATCCAATCAACTAACAGGCTAGATAGCCAGTCAACTAACCAGCTAACTAGGAAGTCAACTAACCGGCTAAGTAGCAACTGAACTAACCGGATAACTAACAAGTCAACTAACCATTAGGTGGCCAGTCAACAAACCCGGGCTAGTTGCCAGTCAACTCACTGGCTAGATAGGCAGTCAACTAACTGGATAATTAGCCAGTCAACTAACCGGTTAGACAGCCAGCAACTAACTGGCTAGATAGGCAGTCAACTAACCGGCTAACTAACCAGTCAACTAACCAGCTAAGTAGGCAGTCAACTAACTGACTAACTAAAAAGCAACTAACGGCTAACTAGCTAGTCTACTAAAGTCTAGGTAGCCAGTCAACTCACCAGCTAGGTAGCCCGTCAGCTAACTGGTTAACTACCCCTTCAACTAACTGGCAAAATAGCCAGTCTACTAACCAGCTAACTAGCCAGTCAACTAACCGGCTAAATAACCAGTCAACTAACTGAGCAACTACACAGTCAATTAACGGGCTAACTAGCCAGTCAACTAACTGGCTAACTAGCCAATCAAGGAAACAGCTAGGTACCCAGTCTACTAACTGGTGGGTAGCCAGTCAACGAACTATCTAGGAAGCCAGTCAATTAACCGGCTAGGTAGCCAGTCAACGAACTGGCTAGGTAGGTAGCCAGTCAACGAACTGGCTAGGTAGCCAGTCAACTAATGGCTAACTAACCATTCAACTAAAGGGTAGGGAGCCAGTAAACTAACCACCTAGGTAGCCAGTCAACTAACTGGCTAACTTGCCAGTAAACTAATCGGCTAGGTAGCTAGTCAACTAACCAGCTAACTAGCCAGTCAACTAACCGGCTAGGTACCCAGTCAACTAAGAGCTAGGTACCCTGTCAACTAACAGGATAACTACCCAGTCAACTAACGGGCTAGAAAGCCAGTCAATTAATGGTTTTACAGTCAACTAACGGGCTAATTAACCAGTCAACTAAATGGCTAATTAACCAGTCAACTAACTGGCTAACTAGCCAGTCAACAAACGGGCTAACTAGACCTTCAACTAACCACCAGGTATCCAGTCAACAAACCCGGGCTTGTTATCCAGTCAGCTAACTGGCTAACTAACGAGTTAATTAACAGGCTAACTAGTCAGTCAACTAAATGGATAACTACCGTCAACTAGGGTGTAACTAACCAGTCAATTAACTGGCTAATAACCAGTCAATTAACTGGCTAACTAGCCAGTCAACTAAGTGGCTAACAACCCAGTCAACAAACCAGCTAGGTAGCCAGTCAACTAACGGGCCAGGTATCCAGTCAGCTAACCGGCTAACTAATGAGTCAATTAACCAGCTAACTAGTCAGTCAACAAAAGGCTAACTAGCCAGTCAACTAACTGGCTAACTAACCAGTCAACTAACTGGCTAACTAGCCAGACAATGAACCGGCTAACTAGCCAGTCAACAAATCGGCTATGTATCCAGTAAACAAACCCGGGCTGGTAGCCAGTAAACGAACCGGCTAGGTAGCAGTCAATTACCTGGCTAGTTAGCAAGTCAACGTAGCAGCTATGTAGCCAGTCAACTAACCAGCTAACTAGTCAGAAAATGAATGACTAGTTAGCCAGTCAACTAACAGGCTGGGTAGCCAGTCAATTAACTGGCTATTTAGCAGTCAACTAACCAGCTAGGTAGCCAATCAAGTATGGGCTAGGTATCCAGTCAGCTAATCGGCTAGCTAGTGACTGGATACCTGGTGGTTAGTTGAAGGTCTAGTTAGCCAGTTAGTTGACTGGCTAGTTAGCTGGTTAGTTGACTGGTTAATTAGCCATTTAGTTGACTGGGCTAGTGAGCCAATCAACAAACCCGGGCTAGGTAGCCAGTCAACTAACCAGCTAACTAGTCTGCCAACTAACTGGCTAGCACCCACTCCATGAACCTGCTAAGTAGCCAGTCAACTAGCCATCTGGTGAAAGTCAATTAACCAGCTAGGGTGCCAGTCAACTAACTGGCTAGGTACCCGGTGAACTAACTGGCTAACTAGCCAGTAAAAAACCCAGCTATCTAGTCAGTCAACAAACCCGGCTAGGTAGCCAGTCAACTCACTGGCTAACTGGCCTGTGAACTAACTGGCTAGGTACCCATAAACTCCCCGGCTAACTAGCCAGTCAAATAACCAGCTAGGTACCCAGTCAACTAAGTGGCTAGGTAAGCAGTCAACAAACCCAGCTCATAGCCAGTCAACTAATCGGTTTCATAGCCAGTCAACTAACCGGCTAGATAGCAGTCAATTAACTGGCTATTTAGCCAGCCACTAACTGGCTAACTAACTAGTCAACTAACCGGCTAGATAGCCAGTCAACTAACCATCTAGATAGCCATTTGACTAACTGTCTAGGCAATCAGTCGAATAACTGACTCACTATCCAGATGAAAACCCGGGCTTGGAAGTCATCAACTAACGGGCTAGGTAGGCAGTCGATAAACCCAGCTAGGTAGCCAGTTGACTAACCGGCTAGGTAGCCAGTCAACAAACCGGCTAGGTAGCCAGTCAACAAACCCGGCTGACTACCCAATCGATGAACCGAATAGGAAGCCAGTCAAATAACCGGATCACTAGCCAGCCGAAGAATCGGCTAGGTGCCAGTCAACTAAACGGTGACTAGCCAGTGGACGAACTGGCTAGCTATCCAGTCAACTAACTGACTGTCTAGCCAGTTGACAAATCACCTGGGTTGCCAGTCAACTCCCCTGCTGACTAGCCAGTCAACGAAATGGCTACGTAGCCATTCAACAAACCCGGCTAGATAGCCAGTCAACTAACCGGCTAGAAAGACAGTAAACTACCCGGCTAGTAGCCAGTCAACTAACCAGCTAGTTGACTAGCCAGTCAACTAAACGGCTAGATAGCCTATCAACTAACCGGCTAGATAGGCAGTTAACAACTGGCTAGATAGCCAGTCAACAAACCCGGGTTATATAGCCAGTCAACTAACTGGCTAGGTAGGGAGTCAACTAACCGCAATATAGCCAGTCAACTAAATGCTACCTAGCCAGTCAACTAACCGGCTAGATAGGCAGTCAACTAAAGGCTAGACAGGCAAGCAAGTAACCGGCTAGATAGCCAGGCAACTAACCGGCTAGATAGCCAGTCAACTAAACGGTTAACTAGCTAGTCAACTAACCAGCTATATAGCCAGTCAACTAAACGTCTAGATAGCCAGTCAACTAACCGTTAACTAGCCAGTCAACAAACAGGCTAACTAGGAAGTCAACTAACCACATAACTAACCAGTCAACTAACAGGCTTGGTAGCCAGTCAACTATATGGCTAGGTAGACAGTCAATTACGTGACTAGGTAGCAAGTCAACAAAGCGGCTAGGTAGCCAGTCAACTAACCAGTTAACTAGTCAGTCAACTAACGGGCTAGGTACCCAGTCAAGTAACCGGCTAGGTAGCCAGTCAACTAACTGGCCAACTAGCCTGTGAACTAACCAGCTAGGTAGCCAGTCAACTAACCAGCTAACCAGCCAGACAAATAACCGGATAGGTAGCCAGTCAAATAAGCGGCTAGGTAGCCAGTCAACTAACCGGCTAGATAGCCAGTCACATAACCAGCTACGTAGCCAGTCAACTAACCAGCCAAATAGCCAGTCAATTAACCAGCTAGTTAGCCAGCCAACTAACCGGCTAACGAACCAGTCAACAAACTGGCTAGATAGCCAGTCACCTAACCAGGAAGACAGCCAGTCACCTAACAGGCTAGGTAGCCAGTCAATTTACTGGCTAGTTAGCCAGTCAACTAACCGGCAAAATAACCAGTCAACTAATAGGCTAGAAAGCCAGTCGACTAACCATCTAGGTAACCAGTCGAATAAACGGCTGTCTATCCAGTCGGCTAACCGGCTTGGAAGCCAGTCGACTAACAGGCTGACTAGACAGACTTCTAACCGGCTAGGTAGGCAGTCAACTATCTGGCTACATAGCCAGTCAAATAACCAGCTAAATAGCAAGTCAATTACACGGCTAGCCAGCCAGCCAACTAACCGGCTAACGAGCCAGTCAACAAACTGGCTAGATAGCCAGTCAAATAACTGGATAGTAGCCAGCCAACTAACAGGCTAGGTAGCCAGTCAATTAACCGGCTAGTTAGCCAGTCAACTAACCAGCTAACTAGCCAGTCAAAGAACCAGCTAACTAGCCAGTCAACTAAGTGGCTAACTAGCCAGTCAACTAACCAGTTATGTAGCCAGTCCACTATGGGCTAGGTATTCAATCAGCTAACCGGCTAACTAATGAGTCACTTAACCGCCTAACTAGTCAGTCAACTAAATGGCTAAAAGCCAGTCAACTAACTGGTTAACTAACCAGTCAACTAACCGGCTAACTAGCCAGACAATGAACCAGCTAACTAGCCAGTAAAGTAAGCGGCTAACTAGCCAGTCAACAAACCAGCCAGATAGCCAGTAAACTAACCGGCTAGGTAGCCAGTCAACGAACCAGCTAGGTAGACAGTCAATTACCCGGCTAGGTAGCAAGTCAATGAAACGGCTAGGTAGCCAGTCATCTAACTGGCTAACTTGCCGGCCAACTATAGGGCTAGGTAGCCAGTCAACTAACTGGCTAGGTAGGCAGTCAACTAACTGGCTAACTAGACTGTGAACTAACCAGCTAGGTAGCCAGTTACCTAACCAGCTAACTAGCAAGTCAAATAACCGGATAGATAGTCAGTCAACTAAGCGGCTAGGTAGCCAGTCAAATAACCAGCTACGTAGCTAGTCAATTAACCGGCTAGATAGCCAGTAATTAACCAGCTAGTTAGCCAGTCAACTAACTGGCTAACGAAAAAGTTAACAAACCGGCTAGATAGCCAGTCAACTAACCAGCAAGATAGCCAGTCAACTAACAGGCTAGGTAGCCAGTCAATTAAACGTCTAGTTAGCCAGTCAACTAACTGGCTAACTAACCAGTCAACTAATCGGCTAGAAAGCCAGACGACTAACCATATAGGTAGCCAGTCGAATAAAAGGCTGACTATCTAGTCGGCTAAATGGATTGGAGGCCAGTCGACTAACCGGCGGACTAGCCAGTCGACTAACTGGGTAGGTAGTCTGTCAACTAACTGACTTTGTAGCCAGTCAACTAATCAGCTAGATAGCCAGTCCATTAACCAGCTAGTCAGCCAGCCAACTAACAGCTAACGAGCCAGTCAACAAACCAGCTAGATAGCCAGTCAAATAACTGGCAAGATAGCCACTCAACTAACTGGCTAGG
>JAPVLO010004502.1:0-14351 GCA_027257055.1 Cephalopachus bancanus | reverse complement strand
TAGCTGGGCATGGTAGCACGCCCTTGTAGTTCTAACTACTTGGAAGGCTGAGTCGGAAGGATCACCGAACCCAGCAAATCGAGGTTGCCATGCCCAGGATCAGCCACTGCACTCCAGTGTGGGTGTCAGAGTGCAACTCTGTCCAAACTCCAACTCAAACAAAGCAAAACAAAACAAACAAAGCAAAAATGTGTCGGAGGAATGTAAATTATTTACTCCCCACATATCTGGTGATGGTGAGAAACTGGATCATGACACCTGGCTCTGAATTTCACTCAGTGAGGTCAGAGAATTGTCCTCAGTCCATCTCCTTTCACCACATTAAAACTGTCAAGTATAAAATGGGAATGCTCCTGGGAGAGCTGAATGCAAGGGGAAAGCACAATGCCTAAAGCAAACTAAAAGCAGAGTATCTCAGGAGGAATGTGAACACTCTTGTGATCATACCAAGGAGAAGTTTCAACATATGCAGTCATTGTAATGAGTTTCAAATTCAGGCCTGAATAGATTTGCACAAACCTTCACAACAAAGTTAGGGTGCATTCATACATAGGAAAAAAACACATAAACAAAAACAATACGCCAACAACAAACCCCAAACGTCCTGTATTCAATATAAAACAATGGGATATACCAAATGGAAAGAAAAAGGTTCTAATGAACAGTTGATCAGAATGGATACATAATGGTACAGTTATTACATCTATTTAATTAAAAATGCGAAAAATTAAAAGAGAAACACAGTCATGCTGCATAAACATGTAATGTGTGTTGAAAGAAGGAAATACTAAGCAGGAATCAAGCAGCCTCAGCATTCTCTGGACTTTGCCCTCAGTTTGTTAACTCCTGTGATGAGTGTGTCTCCATCCTTTGAATGCAGTGAATTAATAAAACTTCCCTGTTTTCTGGCTCCTGTTAAGCTTTCTTAAACCCATAGAAGTTTTTAATGCAGTTCTCACTGACATATTGGTTAGATAAATGCTCCATTCACAACATGTTCGTGAAAGGAGCATCAATACTTTTTGCTAAATCCTTATTTTAAGGTATATGAATTTTTTGGCTATAAATAAGACCCAATTCCTGAGAGGAAGCTTGTCCCCCAGAAGTATTGTTCTCCTTCTAAGGACTGGAGTCTGTCTGGGTGAGTCTTTACTGCTTCCTGATGTCCAGTCCCCATCCTGCAGAGAGTTTTCCTCCTGGCTCACAGAGCATGTTTCTTGCAGCATCTGAAGCCCAGTATGAAGTGGCTGAACACTGATCAGAATTCTTCCTCAGTGACACCATATTCTCTTTGAAATTATTACTTGATACAGTGAATTGTGTTTACTAACCCAATGAATTCTTCAAGAAGACTCCAAGTAAAGGCTTCATAGAACCATCTGGTAACCTCTTATTGGGAGATACCAGATGCACTGATACAGTCAAGACACGTGGTGATCCCAGCAACATTAGGTAAATTGGTGGGAGATGTTTTTTCCTTTTTGACTCTCTGGTTAAAGATCACACAAAATATTAGCTTCCAGACAGACCCATTGGGCTTACAGCAATGCAATCAAATCACCAAAATACTTACAGTGTTTTATTTTCACAGGCTTGAGCCCCTAATTTGCCCTTCATCCTTATATCTATGCTATGCAAACACCCCAACATTGATATATCTATATGTGTGTGTGTGTGTGTGTGTGTGTGTGTGTGTGTGTGTGTGTGTTATGTTTGTCATGTAGATCCAAAAACAAAAACAGTACACGTTTAGACATGGGGAGGGAGTGCATTCACCTTGTGTTTGCCTGTTCTCATCATAGAATCCTGCAAAAGACCTTCAATAAAGTCAGTATTTTGTCAAGTATTTGGCTCTATTTTCTATTACATTTTCTTCTGATTTACAGTTTTCCTGCCAAGACCCTAATTTACTTCTAATTATTATTAATATAATGCACTAGTTTTATTTTATACTCACATAATTTTTTTAAAATTCCATTTTTCAGATAAAGGCCCAAAGCTTTTATCAGAAATGACAAATTTTAGAACAAGGGGTGACCTGGAGCATCTTGTAGCACCAGACCATAAAGTAGAGCTCAAAAGATGAATGAGTAGTATAAAGGACGTGGCGCTGTTCCAAAGGGGCCTCTGTGATGGCGGTTGTTGTACCAACTTGGAACCTGATTTCAGATGAGATTACCATTAAGTAAGTGAAATATTAGTACATCACTTTTCCTGGTAAGTGTCTGTGGGCCCCATCTAATGAGTAGCTGCATAAAACAAAAACACAAGTCTCTGTCAACAAGAATAAATTTTCTAGAAGATTTCCTTTAGAAGTAGTGTAGACTGTAAGATCTCCTGACTAACCAGAATTCCCACCTCTGACTGGAGCAAGATTATCTGTTTGTCTTATTTCCTTCCTGTCAGCCTTCTGGATTAAACTACCTCTTTGCCATTTCTAATTCTTCTGACTCATAGCCATATGACAGGGACTATATATACATCATGAATTTCCTGGGTTTCCAGGCTGCCAGACTTTGGAATGAAGTTTTGCCATGGTGTTTCTTGGTTTCTTCCTGTCATCATCAGCCTTCTGCCTGACTCTATAAACTGGTCTTTTCTGAGTTCTAGACTTCCAGCCTTCTGTGTGGTACTACATTATTGGTCTTCCTTTGCCACTGGCTGTCAGTCTCCTGCCTGAAGCTACACCTTGAACTTTCTGAATCTTTGCTTGCAAGCAGCTGAAAGGAGCTACAGTACTGTCTCTTCTGTGTCTCCAAGTCACCATCCCCGTGGACTGAAACTATATCATTGACTTTCATGGGACCCAGGCTCCAGGCTTTGAGTTAGTACTGCATATTTGGCTCTTCTAAGTCACCATCCTGAAGCCACACTGCCAATCTCACACATCACAGCTTCCATATTTGTGTAAGACAATCTATACTAAAATTCTATTCCTTCTGATATTTTGGGACATATTTAATCCCCTCAATCCTGCTATTCAAGGTGTACTATTAAGTTATCATTTAAAAATCTTTCCATTGTAATATATTTATACATACACACATGTTATACAGACACACTGTAATATGTATACATATATACATATATATACACACACACACATATACCTATGTGTATGTATGTGTGTATATATATATGTGTGTGTGTGTGTGTGTGTGTGTGTGTGTGTGTGTGTACATATATATTTTTTAAAATTTGATTTTGACTGGAGGTCTCACTCTCTTACCCAGAGTCACTAAGATTATAGCTCACAGATGCTTTAACCTCTTGAGCTCAGGAAATCCTCCCATCTTAGCAGACTGAGTAACTGGGAATACAGGTATGTGCCACTACACACAGCTATACTTTTAAAATATTTTTTTAGAGATAAAGTTTCCCTATTTTTCCCAGGCTGGTATCAAGTTGCTCATCTCAGTCATTCTGCCCACCTAGTCCTCCCCAAGTGCTGCGATTGCAGACCTGAACCACAGCATTTGGCCTATAATGTATATTTTTAGTAGTATGAATTAATCTCCTAGGTTTTGATATGTTGAACTTATATTTCCATTGACCTTCAGGTATGTTCCAATATTCCTTGTAGCTTATTTTTTAATATGCCATTTGTTTAACCCTGTAGTTTCTAATGTCCACATTTATTTTCTCTTCTTCCTAGTGTTTAGTTCATTAGATGTGCATTTCTCCCACTGACACTGGGCCTTGGGCATGTGATTAACTTCTGAAAACAGACCTAAATAACATAAGATGCAAGTGGTGACTTGGGAAGTGCATGCACATTGAGCTTGCCCGTTCTTATGTGAACTCTGCAGATGTTCCAGATAAATGAACTGAGGCCAATGAATTTTTTAGTGTCAGGAGCCTTAGAGTGCTCTACTGTTCTTGACTTTTTCTATTTCATTTTCTTTGGGTTCCCTATGTTCTCCTAGTCAGATAAAGTTCATGCATTGGACACAATATTTTTCAATCCAGATTAATTATACTGGTGAGGCTGTAATGTGCGAGGGGGCAAGGGAGTGATCCATATTACTCCAAATGAATTCAAGACATTTAGACGTCCTCTTCATTTGGGCTGTGACCTTACAAGGTTCCCAGTGGTAAAGCAGATTTCATCCTTTCCTCTACTCCTCTTTCTGGCTGCAGAATCCTCAAAGTATTCTTCTGAATATTAATTGGACCCTTTTTCATGACACAGTAGACCTGGGAGGAAGCAATTTGCAATAAAATAATTTTTCTTCCCCCTTATAGGATGAAATTCTGGAAAAGACTTTACCCTGTAGGTTCTGTCTAAAGAATGTTCTGAGTGTATTTCTTAGACATCACTTATGCTAATGGCAGACAAGAAGAAATCATTTGTATTTCTACATTGAGAACCTGAGGCTTTCTGGAGGGTGAGCCAAAAGAGTGTGTCATGTGGGGTCTTGGAAGCTCTCATCTCACACTTGTCCACAACTGTCCTCTGCACACATATAGTGACAAATCTATTTCCCCATGGAAAACAAATGCATGTTTAAGAAAAGCCCACCTGCTTATCTAATCAAAGCTGGAGACTTGGTAAACCAAACTCAAATAAGTTACCTGCAGCCCACCCTTTAGCTCCTGTTTAGCCTAATAATCATTGCACAGGTATATCAAGCTTCCTGTTAAAAGCAATGTTGTCATCTTTTTCATAAGATGGATATGTCTGTATCTCTGTATCTCTGTCTGTGTGTGCCTCTCTCTCTCCTTCTTTCAAATAAACTAGGTCTTAAAACTGTGCTGTGTATGCTCTGAAATGATTTTCTGGGGTGGGTCAAAGAGCCCATGGAGCATCACACTGCACTCCACTCAACAACAATTACCATGTATGTTATTCCACCTGCATGTCCTGTAAAGAGCATCAACCCACAATGTACAATATTAGAAAGGGACTTCCTTTTTTTTTAGAGTTGTGCATGCAAGAACTATCCAAACAGGCCAGGGTGGGGGGTGTGTGCACTTTCCCACAGAGGATTTAACAGGTGCTTCAAGGAAGGAAAAGATGAGAAAGGCATTATGAATGAACAGATGGGCCAAGTAGCCATACTCGTAATGGATTAGCAGAAGATATCAGTATTCATGAAAGGGATTCATTTGCACGTTTGATAAGCAAACTTGCACGTTATATGCATCACCCACTTACTTTGACTGAACACTTAACAGTAACATGAATTACAATTTTGGCCCTGTAGTCACAAGATGAGGCAGGGACAAAAAGCACTCAGATCCCAGCCTCTACAGGGCAAGGTTGATTTCCTTTGCCCTTATCAGAAAGAAGTTTCTGAGATCAATCTCTTGTCCAATCATCTATAGATACATCTGGTGAAAAAGGGACTCCATTACTCAGTGAGCTGGATAAGTTTTTTTTAAATGTTGATTAATACAGTATTCATAAATGCATCAAATTTAACTCCATAATGTAATGCGTTTTGGTAGTTTTCTTATTTATTTCTTTTTGTAATATAATGAAATTTCCCTCAGCTGTCTATAAGGGGGCATACTCAAGATAATCTTCAGTCCTCAGTGAGTTCTTGGCCCACTTTCTGGAAAAAAATTGGCAAGAGGAAGTAAGTTCTCCAGGTATGCAGTCCCTTGGGGATGACCCTTTATCTTGCCCACACTCAGCCTTCAGTTACCTGTCAATTATTTCTAATTTCATATTCTTACTGTCATGCATGGCATTTTGCAGGAGGTGCACAAGATGATAATATATGTAAGTTATCTTTATCCCAGCAAGTACCTGTCTCATTCTGGAGCACAGATTATTTATGCAGGTATAGTAGTGGATACTAACTGGGAGGGTGTTCACATTTATCTTGTCATCTTCCAGAGTGCACCCACCAAGGGACTGACACCAACAATCAAGCAGATGGAATTGCTCAGATGTTGCATGATAGGTACCCCCCAAGACAGATACCCTGGTGGGGTTCTCCTTCTCCAAGACCACTCAGTCTCTTGCCTCCAGCTGATGGGCAGCAAGTGAGACAATATTGGACCCTTGAGAATATGCCCTCAAGGTGCCAACTTACATTTTTGGGGAACGTTATTGTTTTTTATGAGGCCCATGAATGTACTTGTCTTTCCTGTCCAAGGAGCCACATCTAGAACAACCACTCAAGAGCTTGCAGTGTATCTGATCTGACTGCAGGGCATCATACATGACCTTGTTCATAGCCAAGATTTCCACTTCTCTAAAGGAGATTAATCGGGGGATTCACCAGAAGCTGTTGATGTTTTAGAGTAATTGGTCTTCCTCAAAAGGTGGAAACCTTTCCCTCTGAGAAGGGTCACAGAAAACAGGGAATCAGATGAGCTCTAAATAAAAATACATTTCATAGATCCTGGAAGAAACTGTGCAAATAAAAAAGCCTTATGAGAAGCGGCAAGATGGCGACGGGGCAACCCAGTCTCTGAAGCCCTCTGCAAAGGAGATCTGCAGTGGGTCTCTGACTCTCGCCCTGGGGGCTGTGGACCCCAACATTGCAGCCTGCTCTTCATACGGAGCTTGGCCGTTGCCACCACTGGGACAACGCAATGGACTGGACAGTCACTGCAGGCCGCCGCTGCCGCCGCCGCCACTGCCATGGCCTCCGTGACAGCCGTAGCACATCACACCACCCGGCCCGAGGCGATCCACATCAAACCCCTTCAGGGAAGATCTGCTAGGATCGCTGCCACCTCTCCTGTGACCAAGACTGTCCTGCCTGCCTGCTGTAAGGCTCCTGTTGCCTGCCCTGAGGCAGGCAGCCATCTTGTTCCTGTCCGGCCCCATCTCCTCTGGGGCGAGCAGCTGAGATAGCACCACCTGCTGATGATTCAAGGTAACAACACCGAAACGGGAGAAACAAGCTGGATAAAGACGTAGACCAGAGTGCTGAAAGGAGGGTAATCTGAGCTGTCCTTCACAGCAGACCAGGGGCAACTGACCCAAACTGCAAACTAATTTACCACCTTGAAAAGAAAACTAGAAATCAGACCTGAAAGGACATTGGACTTAAACGAAATGTCTCAGAGTGTGCTTCATTGATTCTATTAGTTTAATGACTTAGTTCTATTCCTACTGTATTGTTCCCTTTTTTCTTTTTTCCTTTTCTTCTCTTTTCTTCTCTCTGTAAACCATATCTTTGTATAGAGGAACAGCACACTAACCAGGTGGTTGGTTAGCTTGTATGTTAGCATCACTATATGTTTTATTTTTATTTTTTATTTTTTGTATGAGAATTGATTCATCTGTAGCTGTGGTCTATTGTTTTTATCTGTTTCAGTATAGGCCTCTCTCTCTATTTGTTGGCACACTCGTTTGTTTCCCCCCTTACTCCTCTATCTCTCCACTCCCCTCTTCAACCCACTATCTACTCCATTCTCTCCCCTCTGCTAACCACATTTTATTTCAGGGAGTAAACCTACAGCCCCATTGCACGGACAGATTCCAGGGCAGTGGGAAGTGGGTTCCACATTATCCACACACCTGTCAGCGAATACCAGGACCTGCAGACAGATTTTGAATCACAGCTCCCCCTTAAGTAAATCTCAAAACTGCAAAAAGGACCACCTCCAACCTACAGTGCAACTACAGAATTGAAGAAAGTAAGAGGACATACATAAAGAATAGAAGATTGAACAAACAGAAGTAAAACCTATCCCTTTACCCCTGAATAACAGAATTAAAGAAGACGGTGACGTGGAGGGAAGGAAAAAGTAGGGAGGGGGAAAACCGCACAAATGAAGAAAAACCAAAAGAAGAATATAGGTCTCACAAAGACCCCTGGGAAATCAGACAGCGAGAAATCAGATTCTGGAACACAAACAATGAAGAGCCCCCAGAATGACTGGTTACACGCAACAAACCCAGACATCAAGACAATAAAAGAGAGAATTTTAAAAAATTGAGGAGAGACAAGAGGAAAATAGGAAGGAGCTGATGTCAGAAATGACAGCAGTAAAGAATACTGTGATGGAAATGAACAACAGACTAATAAGCATGGAAAGCAGAATCAGCCAAGCAGAAGAAAAAATCTCAGAGCTCGAAGACCAAAACACAGAACTAACCCAAACTGTCAAAAGCATAGAAAAGAAGCTCAAAAAGACAGAACAAAACCTGCAAAAAATGAATGATCACTTCAAGAGACCAAACATAAGAGTAATTGGGCTTCCTGAGGCAGAGAGAGAAACAGAGGCCACACTGGAAATAACATTTCATGAAATCATTCAAGAAAACTTCCCTCATCTCATTAAGGATGAAAAAGTTCAAACACAAGAGATTCAGAGAACCCCTGCAAGACAACAAATGAGAAGACCAACTCCCAGACACATAATAATTCACCTAAACAAAGTAGCTATAAAAGGAAAAATCCTAAAGACAGCAAGAGAAAAAGTCCAGACTACCTACCAGGGAAAACCAATGAGAATAGCAGCAGATTTATCCACAGAAACCCTGCAGGCCAGGAGAGCCTGGAGCTCTATCTTCAAAGTTCTAAAAGAGAAACAATTTCAACCATGAATAACCTACCCAGTCAAACTAAGCTTCATTAGTGAGGGAGATTTGAAATCTTTTCCAGTTATCCAATCCATAAGAACCTACACTGCCACCAGACCACCTCTACAAGAAACACTTAAGAAGGCACTGAACACAGAAGAAAAAGAAAAAAGAACAACAGCATTCTTCACAAGCATACAGGAAAAAGATTAAAAACACACATGAACCAACTCCAAAACCCAAAGAAAGACAACAAACAAACAGGAACAACTCTGTAAGCACCTTATGACACGGATCAACTCTTGCATTTCAATTAGCCTAAATGTGAATGGACTAAATGCACCACTGAAAAGACATAGAATGGCAAAATGGATAAAATATCATCGGGCAACAATCTATTGCCTTCAAGAGACTCACCTCACTAGAAAGGACACCCACAGACTCAAAGTAAGAGGATGGGAAACAAACTTTCAGGCGAACAGAATACAAAAGAAAGGAGGAGTAGCAATCTTAATTTCAGACAAAATACCCTTCAAGCTATTAAAAAATCAAAAAAGATACATAAGTCCACTACATAATGATAAAAGGTTCAATCCATCAACAAGAAATATCTATCCTAAACATATATGCACCCAACATAGGTGCGCCAACTTTCATAAAGCAATTTCTTGGAAAACTAAAGAAAGATATCGACTCTAACACTATCATTTAACTGGGGACTTTAATACCCCACTCACAACCCTAGACAGATCATCAGGACAAAAAGTCAGCAAGGAGATCCGGAACCTCAATGTGACTTTGGACCAAATGGACTTAATTGATACCTACAGAACACTCCATCCAAAGACCACAGAATACACATTCTACTCATCACCACATGGAACATATTCTAAGATCGACCACATACTTGGCCATAAATCAAGCATAAGCAAATTTAAAAGGACCAAAATTCTACCACACACCTTCTCAGATGACAGTGGAATAAAAATAAACATTAACACCAACAAGGTCCCCCCAAAACCCACAAAGACATGGACACTAAACAGCATGATGCTATACAACTCCTGGGTCAATGATGAAATCAAAACAGAGATCAAAAGATACCTGGAAACAAATGAAAATGAAGAAACATCTTACCAAAATCTCTGGGATGCCTTAAAAGTTGTAGTAAGAGAGGAATTTATAACCCGACAAACACACATGAAGAAAATGGAAGGAATACAAATTAACAACCTAACAAGCCACTTAAGGAAGCTGGAAAAGCCAGACCACAAAAACCCTAATTTGAGCAGAAGAATCCAGATCACCAAAATAAAAGCCCAAATCCAGGACATAGAAGACAAAAAGATAATACAAAAAATCAATGAAGCAAAAAGCTGTTTCTTTGAAAGATTAAACAAGATCGATGGTCCCCTAGCTAGACTGACCAAGAAAAAATGAGAAAAAAACCAAATAAGCACAATCAGAAACACAAAAGATGAAGTCACATCTGACCCTGAAGAAATACAAAAGATCATTAGAGACTACTACGTACACTTGCATGGAAACAAACTTGAAAACCTTAAGGAAATGGAGGACTTTCTGACATCACACAACCTACCTAGGTTGGAACAAGAAGAAATTGAGATCCTAAATAGACCACTAACAATCAAGGAAATCGACTACGTAATAAGCAAGCTTCCTACAAAAAAAGCCCTGGTCCAGATGGCTTTCCAGCAGAATTCTACAAGACATTCAAGGAGGAGCTGATACCAATCCTACTGAAGGTATTCCAGGTGATTGAAAAAGATGGAACTCTCCCCAAATCATTTTACGAAGCCAACATCACATTGATACCCAAGCCAGGTAAAGATCCTACAAAAAAAGAGAACTATAGGCCATTATCTTTGATGAATATAGATGCTAAAATTCTCAACAAGATCCTAGCAACCGGATTCAGCAATACATCTCAAAAATCATCCATCATGACCAAGTAGGCTTCATTCCTGGGATGCAAGGCTGGTTCAACATTCATAAAACCATAAATGTAATTAAATACATCAACAGATGTCAAAACAAAAACCACATGATCATATCATTAGATGCAGAAAAAGCTTTTGATAGATTCCAGCACCCCTTCTTGATAAAAACCCTTGAACATCTAGGCATACGGGGAACATACCTCAAAATCGTAAAAGCCATTTACGAGAAACCCACAGCCAGCATACTCCTAAACGGACAAAAATTGGAACCAATTCCCTTGAAAACTGGAACTAGACAAGGATGCCCACTCTCACCCCTCCTGTTCAACATAGTATTGGAAGTCCTGGCTAGAGCAATCAGAGAAGAGGAGGCAATCAGAGGCATTCAAATAGGAAAAGAGGAAGTCAAGTTATCTCTCTATGCAGATGATATGATTGTGTACCTTGAAAACCCAAGAGAATCTGTCAAAGGCCTCCTTACATTGATAAAGGCCTTTGGCAAAGTCTCAGGATACAAAATAAATGTACAAAAGACAATTGCATTTCTCTACACCAATAATAAACAAACAGAAACCCAAATAAAAAACACAATTCCATTCACAATAGCCACAAAAAAATGAAATACCTTGGCATCTTCCTAACCAGAGACGTGAAAGACCTTTACAATGAAAATTACAAAACACTGCTCAAAGGAATCAAAGCTGACATGAACAAGTGGAAATATATCCCATGCTCATGGATCGGAAGAATCAGCATTGTGAAGATGTCCATCTTACCTAAGGCAATCTACAAATTCAATGCAATACCCATTAAATTACCAACAACATTATTCTCAGACCTAGAAAAAACAACACAGGAATTCATATGGAAACACAAATATCCAAGAATAGCCAGAACAATCCTCAGCAAAAAAAACAAAGCAGGTGGTATCACAATACCAGACTTCAAACTTTACTATAAAGCTACAATCATCAAAACAGCTTGGTATTGGTATAGAAACAGGCATATAGATCAATGGAACAAAATTGAGATTCCAGAAGCAAAACCTCGATTTCTCAACCAACTCATCTTCGACATATCCCCCACCACCTACCACTGGGGCAAGGAGAATCTATTCAGTAAATGGTGCTGGGAAAACTGGCTGACCACATGCAGAAGATTGAAACAGGACCCCTATCTATCCCTATGCACAAAGGTTAATTCCAAATGGATCAAAGACCTAAATGTAAAACCTCAAACCAGAAGAACCTTAGAAAAGGAAGGAAATACCCTCATGGAAATCAGAACTGGCATCCAATTCCTGTACAAAACTCGAAACCCACAGATCATAAGAGAGAAGATAGATAAGTGGGACCTTATTAAACTGACAAGCTTCTGCAAAGCGAAAGAAACCATCAAGAGAGCAGGGAGACAGCCTACAGACTGGGAAAAAGTATTTGCCAACTCCAGGTCTGACAAAGGCTTAACATCCTGGATCTACAAGGAACTCAAACGTGCTGACAAGAAGAAAACAAACAACTCCATTATAAAATGGGCAAAAGATACGAACAGACACTTCACAAACGAGGACATCTGAGCAGCCAACAAACACATGAAGAAGTGCTCAACCTCACTAATCATCAGGGAGATGCAAATGAAAACCACACTGAGATACCACCTAACTCCAGTCAGAATGGCAATTATCAGCAACTCAAAAACAGCTGCTGGAGAGGGTGTGGTGAAAAGGGAACACTTCTACACTGTTGGTGGGAGTGTAAACTTGTGCAACCTCTGTGGAAAGCAGTGTGGCGATTCCTAAAAGCTCTAAAAATCGACCCTCCATATGATCCCACAATCCCCCTACTGGGAATATACCCTGAAGAACTCAAATCACTCTATAAAAAAGATACCTGCACACGTATGTTTATTGCAGCGTTGTTCACAATAGCAAGAGCCTGGAAAAAACCATGCTGCCCATCAAAAGAGGACTGGATTAAAAAATGTGGTACATATACACGATGGAATACTATGCAGCCATAAAAAAGAACAAAATCATGAATTTCGCAGCAACCTGGATGGAACTAGAGTCTATAATACTGAGTGACCTCTCACAGAAATAAAGATTCTAGTATCATATGTACTCACTCATATAATGGACCTTGAACATTCAATGTAATACTATAAGAAAATGACTGATGGTACTGGGAAACTATGGGGGGGGATTAACAGTAGCAAATATCTGTCTGGGGATGGGAAATCACCTCTTATCAACAGGGTGCCTGAATGAAATGTAATTGAACACCTAACCCTTAATGTACCCCACAAAACCATAATAAAAAATACTGATTAATTAAAAAAAGCGCCTTTCTATCTTTCTCTCTAACTGGCATCATTCCCCACAAGACATTTGAATTACCTGTGGTGTCCCAATTAATTTAGACTTGTTCTGTCATGGGAACATGGTAAAGAAAAGAACCAATGTGTCAATAGCTTTGGCCAATAAAATATATTTTTGACTGTGATTCAGAATATAAACTGTGAGAATGGCTAAGTAAGTATAAGAAAGGAGTGTTGGAAACCCTCTGTAAATCCTAAATTTTCTGTGATTCCCAAAGTGCTTTAACATTTTATGTAAGCAAGAGGTAGGTTAGGCCCCAGGTGTCCTCACTTCTGCCCCAGACTGCACCCGCTGGACCTGGGAGTGAGCACCTGTGGAGAAGAAGCTGGCGTGAATAAAATTTATCTTGTTTGACCCCGGTCAACTCCTCTGTCCTGTGTCTGGGGATCCTCTGTCATGGGTCTTACCTCTTGCGGCTGCCACCAAGAAGATAATCCTCAAGCTCCAGTCCATGTTGAGGAGCTGTGCTCTCCGGACATTCTCTAGAGGAGGGATGTGGTTGTTGGCTTATGCTCTCAGGACACAGGCACTTCTGTATTTAACTCAGTAGCCCTCAGGTCATTTGTATATCCATGAGGCAGGATATTTTATCGTCAAACAGCTGTTTCTCCTTTTTTGCCCAGAGTTTCTTGAAGATGAAACTTATTTATTATTAGAAAAACTCTCACATAACATATTCATCAAAATGAACCCATGTTTAAATGGCACACTGACAGTTTTAACCTCTTCTTGAGGTGGTCTTCTACAAGTCTAATATCTGGGATATGTGTGTTTCTCATGCTTTGCAAATCATTAACCAATAAAACTATTCCTGTTCTCATATCCTTTCATGCTTCAGATACACAAAAGTCCTTTGTTTTATATGTCATTCTTGTTGATTGTCTGGGTTAGGCAAACGATTCAAGTACAGTGGGATCCTAAAGACACGTGTGTATGCCTTGCAAAATTATTATTTCAACTTTTTATAAGATTTTTTTTTGCAATGAGAAAAACCCAGACCCGGAGAAGAAACCCCTTCCCAGCCTCCTATACTCCAGCTGGGGCTGTAGCCCCTCTATCGTCTCCTTTGCGCCCCTTGCTGCCCAGTCTCTGCCCTGCAGGGAGGTTCTCATCTTGGCTCACAGAGCTTCTTTCTCTCAGCATCTCTAGGTCACCATAAAAAACTGTGTCCTAGTTCAGAATTCTTCTTCTTGGGTGACACCATATGGTTCTAAGACCATATCTTGAAATAGGAATATATATATGCATTTATTACTATTATAATATATATATATTCATACACAATATAATATTTGTATACATAGACACTCATATATATATAAATCTATAAACTTCTTTGGGTATATATGGTTATTTTAATAATGTTGCTTCTTCCAATTCATGAGCAGAGGATGTTTTTCTATTTTATGTTTTCTATAATTTATTGTGGTTTTAATTCCCTTGGTAGAGACCCTTTAACTCCTTGGTCAAATTTATTACTCTCCATTTTATGTGTTGATGTTGTCTTTTTTATGTAAAGGTG
>JAPVLO010004501.1:0-14904 GCA_027257055.1 Cephalopachus bancanus | reverse complement strand
GTAATTCACTCACCTCGGCCTCCCAAAGCGTGGGATTAAAGGCTGAGCCACCTGAGCCCGGCTCTTTATACTTTTTTGATATAACAAAAACATTTTTAAGACCAATGTATGCATAAAGAATTAAACTACAGCCATAATTAATGATTTAGAATCCCCAAATGAGCAGAATAAGTAACTAATTCAAGACCTTGGCCTTTTTGCAGGTGTCCAACCATGAATAAAGACAGAAAACACGAGTATATGATACTAGGCATGACAAAGACATACCATGATACATGAGATTTTAAAATTCTAAAAGAATAACATTGGATACATTTTAATAATTATGGAAATTTCAATGAAGTAGACAACTTTTAGGGAAATAAAGCTTAATCAGATACAAATGAATTTTCCTGTCCTGCAGGAACTCCCCTAGTCCACACCCTAGTGATAGCCCAAAACCCTCACAAATACTTCTGAACATTTCTGGCTAACTCAGGTTCTCTGGTCACATCTGTCTTTGGGTTCCCTCCTAAGTTCACCATCTTGATTCAAACATAGAATGTATCACCCTCTTCAGTTCCTACCAAAAAACTAAAATCACACATGGTATTCTGAAGTGTGGGAAATTATACTAAAAATTGGACTGTCAAGTAAAATATTCTCAAACAAAATAATAGGCATAAATTCCATTTGGCCACCACAACACTGGGGAAATTTTCTTAGCTATTTTCCTAACGTATCTTTAGTTTCCCAACATCGCTTTAACTTCTCTCTTTTACCTCTTCCTCTTCTTTACTCTGGCTTTCTTCTCTCTGCACTGCTTAGGAAAATGACAATTCCTTTCATTTTCTCGTGCATATAGCAACAATTTCTTAGTTCCAGCTACCATTGTGCTTTCTGAGTCTATTTTCCATACCGATGGCTCATTAAGGTACTTTTCCAACAGACAGTAGGTTCTCTCTAAAAGGGGCTCAAATGACAGCTAATAAGACATTGTACTTCCTTTTCCTCAATTATGGTTGCCAAAATATACTCAAGAAGTGTAAGCTGGTATATATATAGCAATATCTCAAATACGAAATGTGTTTCACACACATACTCACAGACATACACACACGCGGGGGGTGTGTGAGAAAAAGAATATAAGTTATTTCTAAAAATATTAATTGATTTTATTAAAACCTGGTGATACTCCATTTCTATTTTTTCCATATGATTTTGGTAATGAGAAAAGTAGTATTAAAATGAATAGAAGTAAAATAATGTTAGATATTTAGTAAACCCTAAGTAAAAAGTCAACATATTCATGCTTTCTGCCAGTGCAGTTTCTATCACATGGCTATAACAAACATTGACAACCATCATTCTGCCTCCAGGCAAGGCTACACTGGCAGACTTGAGACTGCAATGTGAGACTTATGCAGAAGTGGAATGCCCTATTCACAAGGTCTGTTTCCTGTACTATTTCTCTGGAAGTCTTCAGTGAACATTTCCCTGTGTTGTACATCTCCAGTGCTATTCTGCTGTATTTCCTGGAATCTATACTTTTGCTGTGGTTGAATTTCTGACCTTTGGTAAGTTATTTTGTTTCATATTGATCCTCCAAAATGTCCTGCAGTGTGTCTACTTAAAGCCAACTGCCTGCAGAAACCAACATACATGCACAGGTATGCATTTAACGGAGCTTAAGCACAGTGATTTGGAACTGACACCCTGAAATTATGATAAGAAATAAATTCCAGGTCTATGGGGCTATATACGTGCTTATATTAGGCCCCTTTCCTAACAATTAGTAAAAATAACATTTTCTCACAGAATCTTTCCCTGAAACCCAGGGCTAGGAAAGCATCCATCTCCAAATATTCTCATAACAGTTTTTGCTTAAACTTTTGTAAACACTTAACATTTAAGCTCCATGAGAGCAGGATAATTTTTCTTGTTTATTATTATATTTCTGGGATATAAGAAATGCTTAGTGAATAAACAAAGAGATGGACTGATGGATGGATGAATGAATGGCCGTCATCTGGCCACAGAATTTTCTCTCCAATCTTTAACTCTATTCACTGGTTCTTGTAGCAAAAAACAGTTCAGCCAGTGTTCCCAGCAAAATAAACTTTGACTCTCAGGGGAAAAGTCTAAAGGAAATTCAAAGTATTTCAGTAGAACAAGGTAGCAACTTAATAGGAATCCAATACTAAGACTAAGAGATTTTCAAGTAAAGACATTTCTTCTTTCTTTTCCATCTGGATTGCTGTGGTCAGGAACCTATGCTCAAGAAAATACATGGGTCTTTCCCCTGCCGGTTCCTCTGTAATGACTTCTCCTTAGAGTCCTAACGTGACTTGGCACCTTAGTCCTAGTAGTGACTCAGCAAATCCCTAACTATGTTATGTTGGTTGCTGCATGCTTGTGAGGGTCTTCTCTGGACCTGTACACAGCACTCTTCCTCAGGTGAACACTGCTCTTGGAACATTCCTCTCTGAATATGCCAGTGGTCACATTTACTCTCCAAATCTATCATTTATTTCTCCATAGATTTATGATCACTCAGTTCTGCACACTACTACCTAAAATATCATCCCCCTAATGTGAGAAGGCTATCCTTTCTACCTTGGAAGTCATGGCATTTTTGCCCATTCTTTCTTGGCATCCTCATTCTATTTCAACCAGCTCTTAATCACTGGGTCATTTTTTTTTTAGCTGTCCCTTGACTATTCTTCTTTTTCTCCATTTCTCCTTCCCTTGGTCTCCCTATATCTGGACTTTTCCAAGGCCATCCTGCATAATTTATTTTATGGCTAATTTGCCCAACTCAATCCTTTCATCAGGATATTTTTTTTCAAAACTTCCAATTGTCTAGGAACCTATCAGCATAAAGTTTTCTATATTTAACTAGGTATTTTGTATCAGAGATCAGTATTTTTGTGTGATACATTTCCCTCTAATCTTTAATTAATTCTGTCCTGTTGAATTTGCTTCTGCTGTTGCCTTTTCTAGAATGATCCCTACTATGTTTTCTTCCGACACAAATCTTATTAACTTTGCCCAGATGAAGTTCCATAAACTCCATGACGTCTTTCTTTTGGTTCACAACAAATTTTATTTCTGCAAACTCCTCTCATGTTTTATATTTTATACCAAGTCATGAATTGAATTGTTTCATGTGTGTTAGATTTACCTCCTAAACTTGACTGTATGCTTTTTTTATGGAAAAAGATACAATAAACTTTTTCTGTATTCCCTATTTTACCCATCACAGTGCCACAAACTTAGCAAAGCTTAATAAACTTAGTGTTCACTGCAAAAATAAAGGTGCTTCTTCTGGTTGAGTTGTTGAAGGTGCATATTATAAGGAAAGAAAGGAATTAAGTTAGAATGGTATTGGGAAAGCAGTGCAAAGTAAATGAATGACCCATATTTGAAGACTAAAGAGTTTTGAAAGCTATTTTCTAGCCTAAGCCAATGTTATCATTCCCGAGCTTGTCAACAACCACAAGCAAACTAACTCCCTTCCTGCTGTGATGAGGAAGCATTTAGAGCTCAAAGAGAGTGAGGTAGAAAGTGAGTGGTAGCATCAGATAACACTTTAACATGAGAACACCTTTATATTTATTGATGCGTTTTTGAGAACACCTAACTGCTTTCTGGACAGACTTTCATATTGTACCTGTGAAGACAAGAGAGGGTAGGAATTGTGAGCACTTTGACACAGGAAGACAGACACAGAGATAAATCATTTGCCAAATATCTAACAATGATAAAACTGGGAATAGAAACTAGGTCCCATGCCTTACCATCTGATGTTCTATCAGCTAGACCACACTGTCTCTCCAAATTGCCAACGTGGATTAATAATTGTGCATGTAACACAATTCTGGTGTAAGCCTTTCTGTGCTGTTGAAGATGGGATAGCTCTCCCGTTGAGTATAGTGGAAAATTTTATGTGTGTATATTCACATTTATAATTAATGATGCTCTTTTGTTATACCCAAGCAGTATGGAGATACAACCAAATTCATTTAGGTTTATTTTAATGCTATAAGAATTTCATTGGTATTAGATAGGAAAATATTAAACATTATTTAAAAGTCTGTATTTTGAGAATTGACTAATCTAAATTGTGTTAAATTCTACACAGCTATGTCTTTCTTCTATAGTCTGAGCTACTATATTCAACAAAGTTGGATTCTGTGTACATACAACTTCTGTAGCTTTCTATTGGTACCAAGTCATGATTACAAAGATAAGAACTCTAGTTCTTTCCATCGACTGTTCCAACCTGCAAGTGTGTATCCTTGGGTGTGTGTAGACTAACATACACGGTTCACAGTAGTTCAGAAACTGTATGACTTTTACTCAACCTGAGATGAGTATTTTCTATTAATTCAAAGAAAATGAAGTCTCCCTTTGTTTTAAATAAAATAAAATAAAATAAAACTCCTTTGTTTTATTACCAAGCCAGGAATCGATCCTGGCTGTAAAGGAAAGGCTGCCCTTGATACATGATTATTTCAACCTCTATTCTTTCAAATATCTGTATGTGCTTAAGACCAGCTATTATAATAAAAATTGCCCTACAATCCTGTTAGTTGTACTTCCACAAGGTATTTTTGATGATGCAATTGTTACCATGTCTATAGAAATAAGGTTGAGCTGAAAGCTATACGTATATATAAGTGACAGAGAGGTTGGGTTAACTCTCTAAAATAAATTTTCACCAATATTATAGTCTTTCCTTTACATTTTTATGTGTTATTTGAATTATCCACTATGATAAAGATAAAATCTGTGGAAAACAAATTCTTCACTTGATAGAAATGGAGAGTTGCAATAGCATTTTCAATCTTGGTTCTTAATCTCCCATATAAAGAACGTAGTGGATGGCCATGTAGGTTTCCTGGGAAACCCTCATCATGTCTCGTAGAAGCACTCCAAGTGCTACAGGTCTGCTATGCTCTGGGTGGATAGGTACCACCGGGTCAACAGAAACCCATAATGCAGTGGTGGGTCATGTGATAGGGGAGAGCTCAGAGGAGAGGCTTTATTTTCTCCAAAAGGAAAATGAATATAAGGTTGAGAGACCCATGAAACAGGAAAAAACAACCACATTAAGGACTAGGGTGCATAATAGCACACAAATTCACACAGATCATGACTCTGTCCTTGCCTGTACTTCTAGTTCTTATTTGATTTTATATGAAGCTTGATGTAATCCTAGTGAATATGCCCAGTTAAATAATAGACTGAAGATACTTGTGATAAGATTCAATGAATTATGAAAAGTAACAGTTTGAATTAACTTATTGTGCATGTGTGTGTGCATTTTGTTTGTTTGTTTTTTAAAGGAAAAGAAGGGTGGAAGCACTGTGGGGCGATTGAAAAGGGATATCCTAAAACATGAGTTACTCAAGGAACATCTAGTGCTAGCAAGTATCAGGAAGTCATGAAATGCAGGGAAGGCCACTCTGTCACAGGTTTAAGGACGCACTACAGAGCTGACCCCTAGAAGATAGCCAGTGGTGTCCATCAAGTTCATGGCTACTCTGGTTCCTTTGTTGGTTCCTAAGCACCAATTCTTCTTTTTTAAAGGGCAAGATATGGTTTTCATGCTTCCTTTACTAGTGAATTTGAGCTAGACATAATATGTCAAATACCAAGGAAATATATTTCAGCCCCTGAATTAATTCACTGAAGTGTAAAATGGGTCTATAAGGTTGGCAGTGATACAACTAGGAAAGAAATCTGGAAAAATAAGATGTGTATAGGAAGAAGAACCCCCAAACAATGAAACTTATTTTTAAAAATTGTGTATTTATTCTTCCATGTTTAAACTTCAGTCACCTTCAAAGTACTCTCCATTTGATGTATTACACCTATCTAGATGCTTTTCCCACTGCTCCAAACAATTTTTGAGCTTGTCGATTTTAATGCCTTTTAGTGCTTCTGCCATTTTTGGTTTCACCTCTGCCATATTGGCAAAACATTTCCCTTTAAGGACTTTTTTTCAGTCAGGGAAAGAAACAAAACAAAATGTTGTTCAGGGGAGATCCGTTGAATAGAGAAGTTGGGACATAGGGGTTATGTCGTTTTTGGTCAAAAACGGCTGAAGACTCAGTGCAGTGTGGGCAGAAGTGCTCATAAATCACCCATCATGATATAGGCAAACATGTTGAAAGAATCTAAAAAATAAAGATAAAAAAATTCACTGAAGCCAAACACAGCAAGGCTAGCTGGTACACTGATGCCGATGGGTTCCTAGAACACTTGCTTTGTGAGGGAACCCTGCACCACACTGGACCACTCTCCAAAAGATATTTCTGGGGTTTGGGGAGGGAGCTCCCTCTCAAGAGTGTGTGTGTGTGTGTGTGTGTGTGTGTGTATGTGTGTGTGTGTGTGTGTGTGTTTGTGTGTGTGTGTGTGCGCGCGCGCGCATATATAATCACAGCTAAGAATGTAACGTTTTGTAAGTGAGGCTACAAAGAGAGGAAGAGAGGAGGGCAGGTATGGATGGTAAGGAAAGATAACCATGAAAACTTTAAGGATGAGGGGGAGAAGTAAATTATAAAGTAAAAAGATGAATACGGGAAGGAATGTTTGTAAAATCTTAGTAAGCATACTGAACAGGAAGAGAAATACTGCATTTGTGGTAGAAGATCATAGTGTTATAGAGAGTAGAGCATGTTATTCAAGGGCTACACATTTGAAAAAAATCATTGCTCAAGCTCTTTAAAATAAAACAGAAGTGTCTTGCTTGGTTGTTGAAAATGCTGGCAATTGTAAATGGGTTTCCTGAAGTCATTTCAACATTGAGCCAAAAACAACAACTAAAAAAAAGATGGATAAAATAAAAAGGGGAGGAAAATGTTGGAAAGGAAAGCCTCAGGATTCCGCTTGCACCCCGGCCTTACCTTCTGCGACCCACAGAGCCTGCCCATGGACAGGTAGACAAAGGCCAGAATGTTTAAGCAGGTGCTCAGGCTCCCTCCTCGGGGACCTGTCTCCCTCCCTGACCTCCCACCTCTCCCCTTTTTCTCAACTCTGTGCTCCTCAGTTAGATTGACCAACTCACCGCCTCCCCTGGGCACCAGCCTCTACCCCCTCATCTTTTCTCAGGCCTTCCCTCCTTAGTGGGAATGGCTGTTCCCCTCCTTCTCTCATGCCACATGTCATAGCTTTGTGCATATTTCTACATAGTCACAACAATCCACGACGCTTTTATTTTCTCTTCAGAATAGCCAATAGCACGTACTTTCCCTGGGTTGAATTTATTTCATTTTATTTTTATTCGGGTTAATCAACGCTTCATGTCATGTATTATATTTTATAAACTAAGATTATAGAAAGCTCTTGTGAATGCAGGGTCCCTCTTTGATACTGCATAGATTTTCCCAAGTTGACTAGATAGATGATAGGATGACTAAAAGGTGAGACAATAGATGGCAGTTGTTTCGTTAGTAAGAGAAATTATTATATATCTAACACTGAGCACTTATAACATGACAAGTTTAGGGCTAGATGCTTGGTTTATATGATAATCATAATCACAATAATTTATTTCCTTTCTCCTTCCTTCCCTCCCTCCTCTTTCCCTCCTTCTTTCCTTCCTCCCTTTCCTCTTCCTTCTTTCTCTTTCCCCCTCCCTCTTTCCTTTTCTCTTTCCTCCCTCCTTTGTTCCCTTTTCATGTGAAGAGAAAGCTGAGCAAATACTATGATTTTTAAACATTTAAAGCAGTTTCTCTTTGTTTCACATTTTATAAATCAAGATCAAGTTGAAGCAAATTTTAAGCTTGCATAAGGCAGGTGGTAGCTTGATCTAGATTATATTTTTAACATGAAAATTATTTTATTCAAATGCTAAATATGTGTCAAACCTACAGGTGTCAACACTTCTATCAGATGATAGAGTCTGGAGCTTGTTCCAGCCAAACTAAAAGCTTGCTACTTAGTGGAAAACTTGGAATTATTGACTAAGCTAGATGCTGGATGCAGTTGTCAGTGACTTCAGAACGTTATTCAGAAATGCTTGCTGAACAATTAAAACAATGGATTCTGCCTGCTCTTGAGCTCTGCTTACTTGTTCTAAAGTTATTGTAGAGTATGAGTCCTACAGTTGGAATCCTTAACCCCTGATCTAAAGGCTATGTATACAATTGGTCTGTGACTGTTATGCCATAAAAATGCCTAGCCAAATTTGAAACACAAATGAAAAGCTCAGATTTTAGTTTGTTGAATTCTCAGGTCGTGGAGGTTGGACTTGTTATGGCTGGTTGACAGTCCCTGGCAAGCTTGTGTGTTTCTACTTGATTATTCAAATCCTCTTAGTGATTGGATAGCATTATTTTTATTTCTGATGAGAATAAAGAATATGTATTGCACAGATATCTAGTTCCAAGATGCAAACTCTTCAGTTGATCTTATGTTTTGAATTTATTCCCAAATCCTGAGATTAATTCAATATTCACCAATGTTTTCTTCCAATTTTTACAGATTTATATTTGAACAATCCAGCTCAGGTTGTATCTAATATCAACCTATTATCTTTCTTTTTCTTTCTTTCTTTCTTTCTTTCTTTATCTATATTATAAAAGGTAAAAACACAACTTATTTTTGCTCCAAGTAGTCAATTAACCAACACCAACAGTTTGCAATATCTTCCGACTCTTGTTATTCCGGGATCTGTTTTAGGGTTATCTCTTCTGTTCCCTTGATCTGTCTGCTGATTCTTATGCCAATATCACACTGTTTTTAATTATTGGCTCTTATAATAGAATAAGCTCACTTGTTCCAGTATGTAATCCTTCTTTTTTATTATTTTGAATAGTTCATCACTATTTATTTTTTCAGATGCATTTTTGAATAAGTTTTCCAAAGTTACCAAACAAATTCCATTGGGATGTGTTTAAGGATTGCGTTTTGAACATACAAATTGATTTGGGAAGAATTATATCATTACAATACTTAATCTTCCCAGCCGGGTAATCTAAATTTTATGTCTGTAAGATATAAAAACTGTTTCCTTTCTGATCGGCTGTAACTAAGTCTTAAATATTCCAGTACTGCTCACCTTGTTTATGGATAAATACAATCATTAGCTTCTCTTTCATCTCCCAGCTTGCTTGCTCATGACGGAGCTTTCTTCAGAGCACTTTCATTGAGAGAACATGAGCTCAATGGGGAACCCAGGCTAATTATTCCAAAGATAGGCTTAGTCAGGAAGGGAGCTGATATGTCAGGATACTGAGAGGATACCCCATGACTAGCCAGAGAACCGTAAGCTGAGGAGGTCACTCATTGTTCTGTCCTTTCTTGCAGGATTTTTGCCCCTTTGTGGACACCTCTTCCTCATCTTCTCCACTCTGGCAGGCATGTTAGCCTCAGTGTGTGTTTGAGTTGAATTAAGTTACCAAATGGAAGCTTGGCTCTGGGACTTCATGGTTGGTTTTTCCACTGTTCATGAAAATACCACACTGCAGAGAGGGAATAAAAAATAAACTGAGGGTCTAGTTTTGAGGGAAGGTGTACTCTTTTAATAACATTTTTTAGTGGCCTCATTGTCATTTTGTTGTCATCTCTGCCAAAACTAATGAATTCACCTATTTTTTTTTTGGACTGGGGATTTTTTTTTTAAATTTATTTAAGAAAAACTCCACCACACACTTTTTCCTCACTCTGAATGCTGAATGCTTTTTTTTTTTTGATGAAAATAATTTCACTTCAAGGAGACAGATGGAAGATACAAGCTCAACCATGAACATCTTGCAGGCCTGGTGGTTGAAGAGGTTGAGAGGTCTGTGGGTTTCGTTTCTATCCTCCCACTGTCTCGCCAATTGTTGGCAATGTATGTGACACCATAAGACCCTGGTGTCAGCCCATGATGGCTATGGGAAAGAAATTGCTTTTAAAATGCAAGATTAGTTTCTGGGATCCAGCATATCCACAAGCGAGGGGAGTGTGTTGCATAGGTTCGAACTGTAATTTCTGATTTCTTGCATTCTCTGCAATTTGCCCCTGTGTTTTTTAAACCCCAAAATTCTCCTTAAAAATGCGTGGAAATTTTATTCTAAGCAATATTACTGATATGAATACACTCCCTTCAAATCATTGCATTTAAAAATATCCATTTAAGCATGATCCACATTCCTGTTTTAAGTCTGTAATACTCAGTGACTTATCACAGAAACGAAGTACTGAGTACCACATGTTCTCACTCATAAGCAGACCCTGAACAATTATCATAGTACACTAAGTAAGGGACTGGCAGTAGTGGGAAACTGGGGTGGGAGGGGTGGATGAGCACACTTCATCAATAAGATTACCTGATCTGAAACCAGGTGACATGGAGACCAAAGTGAGGCCCAAACTTTACTTATACAATGACTATTTATATGCCTAACCCTGAATTGTACCCCACATCTTTAAAAAAAAAAATTTTTTAAAGTAAAAAAAAGTCTGTGCATGTAGTATTTGCAGTAGAAAATGGACACTATATTGTACGCAACTCCAAATATTCCACATCTTTCAAAATAAAATGCTTATTAATAAAATCTCTAATTTTAGGCTATTGTGTTACAATGGTAAGAGAGAGAAGAGACAGGGTGAGATGTTGAGATTCTCTTTGTATTAACTTCAGCAGCACATATACTAAAATTGGAATGATACAGAGAAGATAGCATGGCCCCTGTGCAAGGATGACATGCAAATTCGTGAAGTGTTCCTTATTAAAAAAAAAAAAGTCAAAAGACAACAGGTGTTGGCAAGGCTGTGAAGAAAATGGAATGCGTCTACACCATTGGTGAGAATGTAAGCTGGTTCAACCTCTATAGAAAGCAGTTTTCTCAAAGAACTGAACATTGAGCTTCCATATGATCCAGCAATTCCTCTTCTGGGCATATACCCAGAAGAACATAAATCACTACCAAAAAGACATCTATACACATATGTTCACTGCAGCATTATTCACAATAGCAAAAACATGGAACCAACTCAGATGCCCCCCAAAAAGTGAACTGGATAAAGAAAATGTGGTACATATACATGATTGAATACTACACAGCTATAAAGAAGGACAAAATCATGTTCTCTGCAGCACCATGGATGCAATTGGAGATCACCATTCTAAGTGAACTATCACAAAAACAAACAAACAAAAAACCTGGACTACTGAATGTTCTCTCTCATAAGCAGCACTTAAACATTGGACACAGACACAAAGGTGGGAACAACTGATGCTGGGCATTGCTAATTGAGGGAGGAAAAGAGGAGAAAAAAGGGACATACAACCACCCATTGGGTACTATGTCCATTACCAAGAGGAGAGAGGGCTAAGTCCAAATCCCACCAGCATGCAATTTACTTATGTAGCAAATCCTCACACACACTCTTCAACTCTAAATAAATAAATAAATAAAGATATGAGAGAGAGACAGACAGAGAGAGAGAGAGAGAGAGAGAGAAGAGAGAGAGAGAGAGAGAGAGAGAGAGAGACTTCCCCAGTCCTGTGTGTGATTAGTTTTCTTAGGGTCATTCTCAAAGTCAAGGTCAGCTCCCTTGAGTGCCAGATCTGCTCAGCACTCCAGGGGTAAGAGCTTCAAAGCAGTCTTGTATCATATCATGTTGGTTCTTGTCTAACCAAACTGATTACTATTCCAAAAGTGTTGGCTCAGTCTCTTTAGCTGCCTGGTGTTCTATTGCATTTTCACTACCTTCCTCAACCACTGCTTGTTTCAGATCTATTTTTCATGACAGGATAGCTTTTTCTCCTTGCTGTTGCTTCAGAAAAATGCTGTGGGAAAAAAAAAGTTTCATAAGATTTTCTGTTTTCCTTCTTTTTTATTTATTTAGTGTTTTGCTTGGCCTTTGGGTAACTCCTGTATATATATTTTTTCACATGCAGCATGAGATCAGATTTTTTTGAAATTACACTGCATGGCAGGTCTGTATTAGAGCAATCTGTCATCTTCATGTTGGAAACCCTGGATGCTGTCTCTGGCCGCTGGTTCTCTAGGACTTATATATAGTATTTCGGGAAGTATAGTAACAGGGTTTGCATGAACGGCATCAGCAGACCGTTATTCTTCATATGCTGTTCTAAATTATAAATATTACCAGACATCCTGGTGTGGCACTAAGAGATGATTCTATGGTTCAAGTAACAGAACATTCATAGAACTACTGGGCAGGAGCAAATGAAAAGACTAAAAATATATTGCTTCTATTAGTTTTAAAAGCTAACTTGGATAGCAGCAGCAACTTGGTTGTATGTAGCAACAGATTAGGGTGCTATCTAATATTTTTTCCCCATTTTATAAATAAGTAAATATATGGCATATTTTTTCGACTTCTCCTTCCCTCTCAAGGTTGGTCAGTGCTCAGCTTGGGCAACAACCAAAAAGGAGGTCTGGAATTTTTTTGGACATTCACTGAAGGTGGGAGTCCAGTGGTAGCTTTATAATGCTATCTATTATTAATGCACATCCATTTTGCAAAAAGAATCCATGCCAGGAAGTACTCCAAAAGGGCCAGTCACATTTTATCTTGAGGGGGCTGATATTTAAAATGTCAAAATAAAATATCTCACACAGCTGAAAAGAAAGCAATGAAAAGGCAGGCAGATGAAGTGGTGCAATTTGAACATCCAGAGTAGCTCACCCAAGGGTTTTACTCACACTTAGAAGTTGTGTGCCAATTCAGGAAAAGGTCCTTTCTGCAGAGATATGAATTGTGGAATAAGTGATTATAGATGGAATCCTGAAGACATCAAGTTGTAAAACACAAGCCTCATCCTTTCATTCAATCATGTTTCCTATAGATAACTACTTACAGGTACAAATAGGGAGTTCATCATTAAGTGCATGATGCATGTTGTACTCAGTACAAGGTGATTTGTGTGTTTCTGAGCACAACACTTATACCATGTTAAATATGTCAAACACTCAGGTTGATCACAGTGATTATAAACATCTCACTCACATGACCACGTTTCTTTTTTAAAATCCAAAGAATGTTTTTTAAAGTAAGCATATTGTTTTAAATTCTCTCATTATATGATTGGCTATCCATTCATAGGCTCTCTAAAACATTATGTGGTAATGATATGCAAAAAATGCATACAATCACATTGTTTTTAAAATCTGATGTTTTAAATAGTATGAGCTAAACATGAAAATGAAGTTTCAACCCACACATGCCAGGCCATACAAAAGAAAAAAAAAACAAAACATTTTCCTCTTTACAAAGTATATTCCTCTCACTGTTAATTCACAATTTAATTTTCTCTCATCATATATTTGATGTGAGTTTTCAATGTTTTGAAATAATCGAGCATTTCTATCCCTCACACCACAGAGGTATAAGCATACAAATTCCTCAGGTTGTAATAAAATCTATTTGAAAGCTGCATTTTGTTTATACCATCCATATATAATGTAACACTAATTAAAAAATTAGGACTGAATCCTTTATTTGTTATATTTTATGAAATTTTAGAAACTGTGAATTTCAAGTATTTTGCTTTAATTGTGAAGTTAAAATGAAAAAAAAAAAAAAACGATTGTGAAATTTGAAAAATCTCATAGCATTTGACATTTATGAAATATTCCAACTCTAACTTGAGCTGTTGTGTGTGGATGTTCACAGAAGCATAATTTCTTTTTCAGATTTGCATAGATATCGATGTATTGATTTTACCATTTTCCACATCATGGAAGCAGTCAGTCATTTCTTGGTATCCATCCATCTCATCAACCTTAATTGGTATTTACTTGGTGCTTATCATACTGCATATATGGCACTGTGCTAAGTGCCTGAGATGATTTAACTTTAAACAATTCGGGTCAATAATGTGCATACACACAATACACACATCAACCTAATGGAATCTATATACGATTAAAACTAAATGTCTGTCATATATAGTGTGGGTTCTATTGGTCGAGTAGTTTCTGGGTGGGCAAGAGCTTCCTCATTCATGAGTGAATATGCAGCAATGATATTTGGCAAGTACAGAAGCATCTCTACCAGCTGCACTGCACTTTGGCATATACCCAATGGCACCAGAATGATATAGAGATCATTTGGCTGTTTAATTTATTTTCAGAGGTCATGTGGCAGTTTTATATATCTATTTTATTAAATTTTAAAAATTTATTGACCTCCACCTTCCCAACTGCAAAGAATTTAAATAGTTTTTTTTATTTTAAAGCAAAAAAACTGTTATTATTGACAAGAATCCATCATTTTCATGACATTAATATTATCCATTAATTCATTATTGATGTCTCACAGAAGGTATGCCACTTCTGCATAGAAATTGTACTGAGTATTTTTATTTATTCTCTCAATTACTCCATCTGTTTGCATGAACAGCATTCCTATCAAATCATGATATTGTTTCCAGAATTTGGGAGGCAGACTATCACAACATGTAGAAGAACAATGAAGAGATAGAAAAATAATTCCTACATTAAAAAAATTTTTCTTTCTTCCCCTTTGGGATTTAAAAAAATTTTAAAGGAGCAGTTTCCTTACCATCTTTTTAGTATAGCAATAAGAAAGGGTGCATTAACATGTGACAACACGTCACCTCCTCCACTTACTAGAATAGAAGCCAAAGTCTGGATTTGACTTCAAAACCCTGTGTGACCTTGTCCTCGGTTTCCCCTCTAAACTCGCCTTTTACTCTCTTGGAGTACAGATTTCTAAAATAAAAGACTCCTTTTTTCAAACTTGAGTGGAGTGCATTTCATGTGAGAATACTCTGCCTTTGGGATCTGAGTAGTTTCATTAACTTGTCACTTGAGTTTTATTTAATTTATCTTGAGCAATTGATATTTAATATTCTTCAGAGAAAGACATTACTTTTAACAGTTACATTGGTTCTGTGTATTACTGTTTTCCCAATATTAATGAACTATTTCAGTA
>JAPVLO010004500.1:0-15559 GCA_027257055.1 Cephalopachus bancanus | reverse complement strand
CTGAAATGACTTTCTATTGCTTTCATGATGAGTTTAAATACCTTACTTGGAACTCAAACCTCCCAAATAAAAACCCAAAGCCCCCCCCACCAAAATTCTCACAAATCCTCTTTATATACCCTATCTATGAACATAAGTGCCCTACTATCTGTTCATGAAAACATCTAGTGCTTACCCTCTTGGAGTCATATTCCAGACTGTTCATCTCTCTTCAACCCAATCTGAATTTCACTTCTTCCTCCAGCTACTATGAAAATTTCACAAAGCCATATGTAATGTATTCACACTAGCCAGAAACAATCCGTCACTTCTTACAACTTGTAGGACACTAATTATGCAGCTATTCATCTTCAAGTTTGCCTTACTATTAATAGTGTGTGTCATCTCCTTAACTTATGATAAGTTCTTTGATAACAGATACTATGAATTAAGCACTTTGCATTTTGTAAGGTAATTAAAGTAATTAAATATTAATGTTCAACAAATAAATGAATTACTGGACAGTTGAAACAGTTAATATGGTACATTATTGTACATTTATATGATTACAACATATGTAATAATAATGTCATAGAGATAATCGTGTAGATAATGTAATGATAATTATGATAATGTATCATACTCTACATTCCCTCCTACAACTTGCTCGTTCCTTTTAACCTTCTTGATACTTACCCATTTTGTAAAGAAACCTCAAGACAATTTAGTGATATGTTAATATCTAGATAAATCAGAATGATACATAGGTATGTCATATTATCATCTATATTTACCTGTTTGGGCAAAATATTTATACCAAAATATTTAAAAATACATACAGTCAAAGATACTGTATTTGGTGATTCTTTCTCAAGCAGATTTGAAGAAATTTCGAGTGATAGTCATATGAAGGATTAAGTAAGTTACATAGCTCTTCTCTAACTGTAAATTTGTCTTTAGAAAGTAAATAGTGACATTAAATATAAAAGTGAATTTTCAAGTTGGAATCTGTTTCCAGAAAAATTGCTATAGCAGCTTATTACTATAAGAAAATCTCAGCAATGTGATTAATTTTCTTCTTTAAGTTTAAGCACACTTTATGGTTATTATTTTATTGCTAAGAAAGAAAAATTCAAGTGACTGCTATAAGTTAAGGATATAAAGTCACTTCAAAAATAGATGACCAAAACATGAACTCTACACTCTAGGATGTTACTTTCTAGTAAGGAAAAACAATAAATTGCAGTACATTGTGACATCACAGTTCATCCCCAAAACAGCCTTGAAGACTAAATGCATTTATTCTTCTTTTATATAGCTAAGAAAATTCAAGCCCAAAGTGATTATTAGTCTACAACAAAATTGCTAATATACAGAATTTGTTTTATATTAAATTGTAATAATTATATAGAAATTTATTATTGGTAAATTTTTAAGTAGGGGAGAAATAGTAACTAAATTCTGTCTAATTCAATAAAAATCTAATCAGTTTTTCTGTTTATTTATTTAATGCATTGCCCTGAAAGCACAGTACACACAGTACACATAGTGGGATAGGAAATGAAGACAGCTTTTACAACATTAATTCGCTGTGTTAAGTGGTTTACTCAACACCTGACTTTATCCAAATATCAAAATGAATTAATTCATACCAGTTAATCTATGAGATTACTTTGGGTACTAAAATACTAAATTTTTTAATAGTTGACAGTAGAAATATTAAAATCATCATTTTATGCGGCCCAAAATACAAAATCATAGTTTCTACTTTGACACCTAAATTACCTGATTACCAGGAATGAAAAAGCATTGGATAAACTAGTCTTCTTAAAAGAACTGACATAAAATGTCTCTGATTAATTTGAGTTTATTAAATTGCATGGAGATGTAGGCATCCAAAAATAAAACCAAACTTTCTGTGGTAATGTGTTGGCCTATGTATTTAAACACGGAGATTCCGTGTAGAAAACCCAATTCAAGCAGGGTAGTTAATGCATGACTCAGAGATGTTGCCTATGAAGTTTCTACTCTGATGATACTCTCCCTCCCTCACTACTCAACCTCCGGTCTCTACCAGTTATTATTGTGTCTATATTATCACTACATTTTCTGTTAGTTTTCATATTATTATATTTAATAATTTCCAAAACTTTTCTATATCATGCCTCCAACTCTATAGCTATAATAGGGAGAAGAATCCCTATCTTGATGTGACATGGGAATATTAAAATATCTAAAACGCTCATAGTTATTTACTTACATTCCTATATTTACAGTGTGTTTATGTGTAGGTATATGTTGTATATTTGATATATATCATGATTCTTCATTTGAAAAAATACAATGTTCACTGGTGCGTCAATCTATCATTTGATGTTGGTTCTTTCTTTGTTGTTGTTTTTTTAAACCTAATTCTTATAAGGATAAGTCTCAGTGGGTTGTTTTTATTAATCTATGTTAGCATGTTACACAGAGTCAACTATGACATAAATATCTAATAAATATGAAATGATGATTAATGTGTCAGAAAACTAAGTGAAAAATTTTGTCCTTAGATATCAATCTTCCTATTGTTATATGCACCATGAAAAAAAGTTTATACCAAAACACTTTCTTGTTTTATTATGTAGTGGTACTTTATGACAATTTTTAGAACATATCATGTTTTGGTCAAAGCAATTCTGCAGGATCATTAAACATTTTTTTTATTGCATAGGAAGAAAATTATTTATTTATTTATTTATTTATAATTAATCAGTATTTTTTATTATGGTTTTGTGGGGTACAGTTAAGGGTTAGGTGTACAATTACATTTCATTCAGGCACCCTGTTGATAAGAGGTGTTTTCCCATCCCCCGACAGATATTTGCTACTGTTAATCCCATCTCCCTCCCCCCCATAGTTTCCCAGTACCGTCAGTCATTTTCTTATAGTATTACATTGGATGTTCAAAGTCCATTATATGAGTCAGAACATGTGATATTCTGACCTTTGTTTCTGTGAGAGGTCACTCAGTATTATAGACTCTAGTTCCATCCAGGTTGCTGTGAAATTCATGATTTTGTTCTTTTTTATGGCTGTGTAGTATTCCATCGCGTATATGTACCACATTTTTTTAATCCAGTCCTCTTTTGATGGGCAGTATGGTTGTTTCCAGGTTCTTGCTATTGTGAACAATGCTGCGATAAACATACATGTGCAGGTATCTTTTTTATAGAGTGATTTTTGTTCTTCAGGGTATATTCCCAGTAGGGGGATTGCAGGGTCATATGGAAAGTCAATTTTTAGAACTTTTAGGAATCGCCACACTGCTTTCCACAGAGGTTGCACTAGTTTACACTCCCACCAACAGTGTAGAAGTGTTCCCTTTTCACCAGCAGCTGTTATTTTTTGAGTTGTTGATAATTGCCATTCTGACTGGAGTTAGGTGGTATCTCAGTGTGGTTTTGATTTGCATCTCCCTGATGATTAGTGAGGTTGAGCATTTCTTCATGTGTTTGTTGGCTGCTCGGATGTCTTCTTTTGTGAAGTGTCTGTTCATATCTTTTGTCCATTTTATAATGGGGTTGTTTGTTTTCTTCTTTTCAGTACGTTTCAGTTCCTTATAGATCCAGGATGTTAAGCCTTTGTCAGATCTAGAGTTGGCAAATACTTTTTCCCAGTCTGTAGGCTGTCTCCCTGCTCTCTTGATGGTTTCTTTGGCTTTGCAGAAGCTTGTCAGTTTAATAAGGTCCCATTTGTCTATCTTCTCTCTTAAGTCCTGTGGGTTTCGGGTTTTGTACAGGAATTGGATGCCAGTTCCGATTTCCATGAGAGTATTTCCTTCCTTTTCTAAGTTTTTATGGTTTGAGTTTTACATTTAGGTCTCTGATCCATTTGGAGTTAACCTTTGTGCATGGGGATAGATAGGGGTCCTGTTTCAATCTTCTGCATGTGGTCAGCCAGTTTCCCAGCACCATTTACTGAATAGGTTCTCGTCTCCCCATTGGTAGGTGGTGGGGGCTTTGTCAAAGATGAGTTGGTTGAGAAATTGAGGTTTTGCTTCTGGAATCTCAATTCTGTTCCATTGATCTATATGCCTGTCCCTGTACCAATACCAAGCTGTTTTGATGATTGTAGCTTTATAGTAAAGTTTGAAGTCTGGTACTGTGATACCACCTGCTTTGTTTTTTGGTGTTTTTTTTTGCTGAGGATTGTTCTGGCTATTCTTGGACGTTTGTTTTTCCATATGAATTCCTGTGTTGTTTTTTCTAGGTCTGAGAAGAATGTTGTTGGTAATTTAAAGGGTATTGCATTGAATTTGTAGATTGCCTTAGGTAAGATGGACATCTTCACAATGTTGATTCTTCCGATCCATGAGCATGGGATATTTTTCCACTGGTTTGTGTCAGCTTTGATTTCTTTGAGCAGTGTTTTGTAATTTTCATTGTAAAGGTCTTTCACGTCTCTGGTTAGGAAGATGCCAAGGTATTTCATTTTTTTTGTGTGTGTGGCTATTGTGAATGGAATTGTGTTTTTTATTTGGGTTTCTGTTTGTTTATTATTGGTGTAGAGAAATGCGATTGTCTTTTGTACATTTATTTTGGATCCTGAGACTTTGCCAAAGGCTTTTATCAATGTAAGGAGGCCTTTGACAGATTCTCTTGGGTTTTCAAGGTACACCATCATATCATCTGCATAGAGAGATAACTTGACTTCCTCTTTTCCTATTTGAATACCTCTGATTGCCTCTTCTTCTCTGATTGCTCTAGCCAGGACTTCCAATACTATCTTGAACAGGAGGGGAGAGAGTGGGCATCCTTGTCTAGTTCCAGTTTCCAAGGGAATCGGTTCCAATTTTTGTCCATTTAGGAGTATGCTGGCTGTGGGTTTCTCGTAGATGGCTTTTACTATTTTGAGGTATGTTCCCCGTATGCCTAGATGTTCAAGGCCTTTATCAAGAAGGGGTGCTGGATTTTATCAAAAGCTTTTTCTGCATCTAATGATATGACCATATGGTTTTTGTTTTGACATCTGTTGATGTATTTAATTACATTTATGGTTTACGAATGTTGAACCAGCCTTGCATGCCAGGAATGAAGCCTACTTGGTCATGGTGGATGATTTTTGAGATGTATTGCTGAATCCGGTTTGCTAGGATTTTGTTGAGAATTTTAGCATCTATGTTCATCAAAGATATTGGCCTGTAGTTCTCTTTCTTTGTTGGATCTTTACCTGGCTTGGGTATCACTGTGATGGTGGCTTCATAAAATGATTTGGGGAGAGTTCCATCTTTTTCAATCGCCTGGAATACCTTCAGTAGGATTGGTATCAGCTCCTCCTTAAATGTCTTGTAGAATTCTGCTGGAAAGCCATCTGGACCAGGGCTTTTTTTTGTAGGAAGTTTTCTTATTATGTAGTCGATTTCCTTGATTGTTATTGGTCTATTTAGGGTCTCAATTTCTTCTTGTTCCAACCTAGGTAGGTTGTGTGATGTGAGAAAGTCCTCCATTTCCTTATGGTTTGCAAGTGTGTTTCCATACAAGTGTACGTAGTAGTCTCTAATGATCTTTTGTATTTCTTCAGAGTCAGATGTGACTTCATCTTTTGTGTTTCTGATTATGTTTATTTGGTTTTTTTCTCGTTTTTTCTTGGTCAGTCTAGCTAGGGGACCATCAATCTTGTTTACCCTTTCGAAGAACCAGCTTTTTGTTTCATTGATTTTTTGTAGTATCTTTTTGCCTTCTATGTCCTGGATTTGGGTTTTTATTTTGGTGATCTGGATTCTTCTGCTGAAATTAGGGTTTTTGTGGTCTTGCTTTTCCAGCTTCTTTAGGTGGCTTGTTAGGTTGTGGACTTCTGTTCCTTCCATTTTCTTCATGTGTGTTTGTAGGGATATAAATTCCCCTCTTACTACAGCTTTCAGGGCATCCCAGAGATTTTGGTAAGATGTTTCTTCATTTTCATTTGTTTTCAGGTATCTTTTGATCCCTGTTTTGATTTTGTCGTTGACCCAGGAGTTGTTTAGCATCATGCTGTTTAGTGTCCATGTCTTTGTGGGTTTTGGGGGGACTTTGTTGGTGTCAATGTTTATTTTTATTCCACTGTGGTCCGAGAAGGTGTTTGGTAGAATTTCAGTCCTTTTAAATTTGCTTATGCTTGATTTATGGCCGAGTATGTGGTCGATCTTAGAATATGTTCCATGTGGTGATGAGTAGAATGTGTATTCTGTGGTCTTTGGATGGAGTGTTCTGTAGGTATCAGTTAAGTCCATTTGGTCCAAAGTCACATTGAGGTTCCGGATCTCCTTGCTGATTTTTTGTCCTGATGATCTGTCTAGGGTGTGAGTGGGGTATTAAAGTCCCCAGTTATGATAGTGTTAGAGTAAATATCTTTCTTTAGTTTTCCAAGAAGTTGCTTTATGAAAGTTGGCGCACCTATGTTGGGTGCATATATGTTTAGGATAGATATTTCTTGTTGATGGATTGAGCCTTTTATCATTATGTAGTGTCCTTCTGTATCTTTTTTTGATTTTTAATAGTTTGAAGGCTATTTTGTCTGAAATTAAGATGGCTACTCCTCCTTTCTTTTGTATTCCGTTCTCCTGGAAGTTTGTTTCCCATCCTCTTACTTTGAGTCTGTGGGTGTCCTTTCTAGTGAGGTGAGTCTCTTGAAGGCAATAGATTGTTGCCTGATAACATTTTATCCATTTTGCCATTCTATGTCTTTTCAGTGGTGCATTTAGTCTGTTCACATTTAGGCTAATAATTGAAATGCAAGAGTTGATCCCTGTCATAAGGTTCTTACAGAGTTGTTCCTGTTTATTTGTTGTCTTTCTTTGGGTTTGGGAGTTGGTTCATGTGTGTTTTTAATCTTTTGCCTGTACTCTAGTGAAGAATGCTGTTGTTCTTTTTTCTTTTTCTTCTGTGTTCAGTACTTTCTTGTTTCTTGTAGAGGTGGTTTGGTGGCAGTGTAGGTTCTTAGGGATTGGATGTTTGGAAAAGATTTCAATTCTCCCTCATTAATGAAGCTTAGTTTGGCTGGGTAGGTTATTCTTGGTTGAAATTGTTTCTCTTTTAGAGCTTTGAAGATAGGGCTCCAGGCTCTCCTGGCCTGAAGGGTTTCTGTGGATAAATCTGCTGCTATTCTAATTGGTTTTCCCTGGTAGATAGCCTGGCCTTTTTCTCTTGCTGCCTTTAGGATTTTTCCTTTCATAACTACTTTGTTTAGGCGAATTATTATGTGTCTTGGAGTTGGTCTTCTCGTTTGTTGTCTTGCAGGGGTTCTCTGAATCTCTTGTGTTTGAATTTTTTCATCCTTAATGAGATGAGGGAAGTTTTCTTGAATGATTTCATGAAATGATTGTTCCAGTGTGGCTTCTGTTTCTCTTTCTGCCTCAGGAAGCCCAATTACTCTTAGGTTTGGTCTCTTGAAGTGATCATTCATCTCTTGCATGTTTTGTTCTGTCTTTTTGAGCTTCTTTTCTATGCTCTTGACAGTTTGGGTTAGTTCTGTGTTTTGGTCTTCGAGCTCTGAGATTCTTTCTTCTGCTTGGCTGATTCTGCTTTCCATGCTTATTAGTCTGTTGTTCATTTCCACCACAGTATTCTTTATTGCTGTCATTTCTGACATCAGCTCCTTCCTATTTTCCTCTTGTCTCTCCTCAATTTTTTTAATTCTCTCCATTAATGTTTTGATATCTGGGTTTCTTGCATGTAACCATTCATTCTGGGGACTCTTCATAGTCTGTGTTCCAGAATCTGTTTTCTCATTGTCTGATCTCCCAGGTGTCTCTGTAAGACCTATATTCTTCTTTTGGTTTTTCTTCATTTGTGCAGTTTTTTCCCCCTCCCTACTTTTTCCTTCCCTCCACGTCACTGTCTTCTTTAATTCTGTTATTCAGGGGTAAAGGGATTGGTTTTACTTCTGTTTGTTCAATCTCCTATTCTTTATGTATGTCCTCTTACTTTGTTCAATTCTGAAGTTGCACTATAGGTTGGGGGTGGTCCTTTTTGCAGTTTTGAGATGTACTTAAGAGGAGAGCTGTGATTCAAAATCTGTCTGCAGGTCCTGGTATTCACTGACAGGCTGTGGATAATGTGGAACCCACTTCCCACTCCCCTGGAATCTGTCTGTGCAGTGGGACTCTAGGTTTACTCCCTGAAATAAAATGTGGTTAGCAGAGGGGAGAGAATGGAGCAGATAGTGGGTTGAAGAGGGGAGTGGAGAGATAGAGGAGTAAGGAGGGAAACAAACGAGTGTGCCAACAAATAGAGAGAGAGGCCTATACTGAAACAGATAAAAGCAATAGACCACAGTTACAGTCAAACCAACTCTCATACAAACAAAAATAAAACATATAGTGATGCTAACATACCAGCTATCCAACCACCTTATTAGTGTGCTGTTCCTCAAAAGACATGGTTTACAGACAGAAGAAAAGAGAAGAAAAAGGAAAAAGGGAAAAAAGAAAAAAGGGAATAATACAGTAGGAATAGAATTAAGTCTTTAAACTAATAGAATCAATGAAGCACACTCTGAGACATTTCGTTTAAGTCCAATGTCCTTTCAGGTCTGATTTCTAGTTTTCTTTTCAAGCTGGTAAATTAGTTTGCAGTTAGGGTCAGTTCCCCCGATCTGCTGTGAAGGACAGTTCAGATTAACCTCGGTTCAGAAGTTTGGTCTATGTCTTTTTTTTTTTTTTTAATAATCAGTATTTTTTATTATCGTTTTGTAGGGTACAGTTAAGGGTTAGGTGTACAATTACGTTTCATTCAGGCACCCTATTGATAAGAGGTGTTTTCCCAGTCCCAGATAGATATTAGCTACTGTTAATCCCATCCCCCCCCATAATTTCCCAGTACCATCAGTTATTTTCTTATAGTATTACATTGGATGTTCAAGGTCCATTATATGAGTGAAAACATGTGATATTCTGATCTTTGTTTCTGTGAGAGGTCACTCAGTATTATAGACTCTAGTTCCATCCAGGTAGCTGCGAAATTCATGATTTTGTTCTTCTTCATGGCTGCGTAGTATTCCATCGTGTATATGTACCACATTTTTTTAATCCAGTCCTCTTTTGATGGGCAGCATGGTTGTTTCCAGGTTCTTGCTATTGTGAATAACGCTGCGATAAACATACGTGTACAGGTATCTTTTTTATAGAGTGATTTGTGTTCTTCAGGGTATATTCCCAGTAGGGGGATGCAGAGTCATAGGGAAGGTCAATTTTTAGAGCTTTCAGGAATCGCCACACTGCTTTCCACAGAGGTTGCACTAGCTTACACCCCCACCAACAGTGTAGAAGTGTTCCTTTTCCACAGCCTCTCCAGCAGCTGTTATTTTTGAGTTGTTGATAATTGCCATTCTGACTGGAGTTAGGTGATATCTCAGTGTGGTTTTGATTTGCATCTCCCTGATGATTAGTGAGGTTGAGCATTTTTCATGTGTTTGTTGGCTGCTCGAATGTCTTCTTTTGTGAAGTGTCTGTTCATATCTTTTGCCCATTTTATAAGGGGGTTGCTTTTTTCTTCTTTTCAGTACGTTTCAGTTCCTTGTAGATCCAGGATGTTAAGCCTTTGTCAGACCTAGAGTTGGCAAATATTTTTTCCCCAGTCTGTAGGCTGTCTCCCTCTCTTTGATGGTTTCTTTGGCTTTGCAGAAGCTTGTCAGTTTAATAAGGTCCCATTTGTCTATCTTCTCTCTTAAGTCCTGGGGGTTTTGGGTTTTGTACAGGAATTGGATGCCCGTTCCGATTTCCATGAGAGTATTTCCTTCTTTTTCTAAGGTTCTTATGGTTTGAGGTTTTACATTTAGGTCTCTGATCCATTTGGAGTTAACCTTTGTGCATGGGGATAGATAGGGGTCCTGTTTCAATCTTCTACATGTGGTCAACCAGTTTTCCCAGCACCATTTACTGAATAGGTTCTCCTCCCCCCATTGGTAGGTGGTGGGGGCTTTGTCGAAGATGATTTGGGTTGAGGAATTGAGGTTTTGCTTCTGGAATCTCAATTCTGTTCCATTGATCTATATGCCTGTTCTTGTACCAATACCAAGCTGTTTTGATGATTGTAGCTTTAAGAAAAGTTTGAAGTCTGGTATTGTGATACCACCTGCTTTGTTTTTTTTGCTGAGGATTGTTCTGGCTATTCTTGGACGTTTGTGTTTCCATATAAATTTCTGTGTTGTTTTTTCTAGGTCAGAGAAGAATGTTATTGGTAATTTAATGGGTATTGCATTGAATTTGTAGATTGCCTTAGGTAAGATGGACATCATCACAATGTTGATTTTTCCCGATCCATGAGCAGGGGATATTTTTCCACTTGTTCATGTCAGCTTTGATTTTTTCAGCAGTGTTTTGAAATTTTTCATTGTAAAGGTCTTTCACGTCTCTGGTTAGGAAGATGCCAAGGTATTTCATTTTTTTTGTGGCTATTGTGAATGGAATTGTGTTTTTTATTTGAGTTTCTGTTTGTTTATTATTGGTGTAGAGAAATGCGATTGTCTTTTGTACATTTATTTTGTATCCTGAGACTTTCCCAAAAGGGCCCTTTTATCAATGTAAGGAGGCCTTTAACAGATTCTCTTGGGTTTTCAAGGTACACCATCATATCATCTGCATAGAGAGATAACTTGATTTTCTCTTTTCCTATTTGAATACCTCTGATTGCCTGTCTTCTCTGATTGCTCTAGCCAGGACTTCCAATACTATGTTGAACAGGAGGGGAGAGAGTGGGCATCCTTGTCTAGTTCCAGTTTTCGGGGGAATTGGTTCCAATTTTTGTCCATTTAGGAGTATGCAGCTGTAGGTTTCTCGTAGATGGCTTTTATTATTTTGAGGTATTTTCCCCCGTATGCCTAGATGTTCAAGGGTTTTTATCAAGAAGGGGTGCTGGATTTTATCAAAAGCTTTTTTGCATCTAATGATATGATCATGGGGTTTTTGTTTTGACATTGTTGATGTATTTAATTACATTTATGGTTTTACGAATGTTGAACTAGCCTTGCATGCCAGGAATGAAGCCTACTTGGTCATGGTGGATGATTTTTGAGATGTATTGTTGAACCCTGTTTGCTAGGATTTTGTTGAGAATTTTAGCATCTATGTTCATCAAAGATATTGGCCTGTAGTTCTCTTTTTTTGTTGGATCTTTACCTGGCTTGGGTATCAGTGTGATGTTGGCTTCATAAAATGATTTGGGGAGAGTTCCATCTTTTTCAATCGCCTGGAATACCTTCAGTAGGATTGGTATCAGCTCCTCCTTGAATGTCTTGTAAAATTTCTGCTGGAAAGCCATCTGGACCAGGGCTTTTTTTTGTAGGAAGTTTTCTTATTACGTAGTCGATTTCCTTGATTGAAATTTGGTCTATTTAGGATCTCAATTTCTTCTTGTTCCAACCTAGGTAGATTGTGTGATGTCAGAAAGTCCTCCATTCCTTGTGGTTTTCAAGTTTGTTTCCATACAAGTGTACATAGTAGTCTCTAATGATTTTTTGTATTTCTTCAGGGTCAGATGTGACTTCATCTTTTGTGTTTCTGATTTGCTTATTTTTTTTTTTTTCTCGTTTTTTCTTGGTCAGTCTAGCTAGGGGACCATCGATCTTGTTTATTCTTTCGAAGAACCAGCTTTTTGTTTCATTGATTTTTTCAATTATCTTTTTGTCTTCTATGTCCTGGATTTGGGCTTTTTTTTGGTGATCTGGATTCTTCGCTGAAATTAGGGTTTTTGTGGTCTTGCTTTTCCAGCTTCTTTAGGTGGCTTGTTAGATTGTGAATTTCTGTTCCTTCCATTTTCTTCATGTGTGTTTGTAGGGATATAAATTCCCCTCTTACTACAGCTTTCAGGGCACCCCAGAGATTTTGGTAAGATGTTTCTTCATTTTCATTTGTTTCCAGGTATCTTTTGATCCCCGTTTTGATTTTGTCATTGACCCAGGAGTTGTTTAGCATCATGCTGTTTAGTGTCCATGTCTTTGTGGGTTTTTGGGGGGGCTTTGTTTGGGGTCAATATTTATTTTTATTCCACTGTGGTCCGAGAAGGTGTTTGGTAGAATTTCGGGCCTTTTAAATTTGCTTATACTTGATTTATTGCCGAGTATGTGGTCGATCTTAGAATATGTTCCATGTGGTGATGAGTAAAATGTGTATTCTGTGGTCTTTGGATGGAGTGTTCTGTAAGTATCAATTAAGTCCATTTGGTCCAAGGTCACATTGAGGTTCCGGATCTCCTTGCTGATTTTTTTTCCTGATGATCTGTCTAGGGTTGTGAGTGGGGTATTAAAGTCCCCAGTTATGATAGTGGGAGAGTCAATATCTTTCTTTAGTTTTCCAAGAAGTTGTTTATGAAAGTTGGGCACCTATGTTGGGTGCATATATGTTTAGGATAGATATTTCTTGTTGATGGATTGAACCTTTTTTCATTATGTAGTGACCTTCTGTATCTTTTTTGATTTTCAATAGTTTGAAAGGGTATTTTGTCTGAAATTAAGATGGTACTCCCCTTTCTTTTGTATTCCGTTCGCCTGAAAGATTGTTTCCCATCCTCTTACCCTTTAGTCTGTGGGTGTCCTTTCTAGTGAGGTGAGTCTCTTGAAGGCAATAGATTGTTGCCTGATGATATTTTATCCATTTTGCCCAAACTATGTCTTTTCAGTGGTGCATTTAGTCCGTTCACATTTAGGCTAATAATTGAAATGCAAGAGTTGATCCCTGTCATAAGGGTTTTTACAGAGTTGTTCCTGTTTATTTGTTGTCTTTTTGGGGTTTTGGAGTTGGTTCAGGTGTGTTTTTAATCTTTTGCCTGTACTCTTGTGAAGAATGTGATGTTCTTTTTTCTTTTTCTTCTGTGTTCAGTACTTTCTTGAGTGTTTCTTGTAGCGGTGGTCTGGTGGCAGCGTAGGTTCTTAGGGGTTGGATGTCTGGAAAAGATTTTAATTCTCCCTCACTAATGAAGCTTAGTTTAGCTGGGTAGGTTATTCTTGGTTGAAATTGTTTCTCTTTTAGTACTTTGAAGATAGGGCTCCAGGCTCTCCTGGCCTGAAGGGTTTCTGTGGATAAATCTGCTGCTATTCGGATTGGTTTTCCCTGGTAGGTAGTCTGGCCTTTTTCTCTTGCTGCCTTTAGGATTTTTCCCTTTTATAGCTACTTTGTTTAGGCGAATTATTATGTGTCTTGGAGTTGGTCTTCTCGTTTGTTGTCTTCAGGGTTCTCTGAATCTCTTGTGTTTGAATTTTTTCATCTTTACTGAGATGAGGGAAGTTTTCTTGAATGATTTCATGGAATGTTTGTTCCAGTGTGGCTTCTGTTTCTCTTTCTGCCTCAGGAAGCCCAATTATTCTCAGGTTTGGTCTCTTGAAGTGATCATTCATCTCTTGCAGGGTTTTTTTCTGTCTTTTTGAGCTTCTTTTCTATGCTCTTGACAGTTTGGGTTAGTTCTGTGTTTTGGTCTTCGAGCTCTGAGATTCTTTCTTCTGCTTGGCTGATTCTGCTTTCCATGCTTATTAGTCTGTTGTTCATTTCCATCACAGTATTCTTTACTGCTGTCATTTCTGACAACAAATCCTTCCTATTTTCCTCTTGTCTCTCCTCAATTTTTTTTAAATTTTCTCCATTAATGTTTTGATGTCTGGGTTTGTTGCATGTAGCCAGTCATTCTGGGGACTCTTCATTGTCTGTGTTCCAGAATCTGTTTTCTCATTTTCTGATCTCCCCGGGGTCTGTGTAAGACCCATATTCTTTTTTTGGTTTTTCTTCATTTGTGCGGTTTTTCCACTTCCCTACTTCCTTCCCCCCACGTCACCGTCTTCTTTAAATTTTTTTTTTGGGGGAAAGGGACTGGTTTTACTTCTGTTCGTTCAATCTCCCATTCTTTATGTATGTCGTCTTACTTTGTTCAATTTTTAAGTTGCACTGTAGGTTGGAGGTGGTCCTTTTTGCAGTTTTGAGATGTATTTAAGGGGAGAGCTGTGATTCAAAATCTGTCTGCAGGTCCTGGTGGTCGCTGACAGGCGTGTGGATAATGTGGAACCCACTTCCCACTGCCCCGGAGTCTGTCCGTGCAGTGGGGCTGTAGGTTTACTCCCTGAAATAAAATGTGGTTAGCAGGGGGGAGAGGATGGAGCAGATAGTGGGTTGAAGAGGGGGTGGAGAGATAGAGGAGTAAGGGAGGAAACTAACGAGTGTGCCAACAAATAGAGAGGTCTATACTGAAACAGCTAAAAATGATGGACCACAGCTACAGTCGAACCCAAATCTCATACAACCCCAAATAAAAAATGTCGTGATGCTAACATACCCCCTATCCAACCACCTTATTGGTGTGCTGTTCCTCTATACAAAGACATGGTTTACAGACAGAAGAAAAGAGAAGAAAAGGAAAAGGAAAAGAGAAAAAAGGGGGAAAAATACTGTAGGAATAGAATTAAATCATTAAACTAATGAATCAATGAAGCACACTCTGAGACCTTTCGTTTAAGTCCAATGTCCTTTCAGGTCTGATTTCTAGTTTTCTTTTCAAGCTGGTGAATTAGTTTGCAGTTAGAGTCAATTGCCCCTGATCTGCTGTAAGGACAGTTCAGTTCAACCTTCCTTTAGCAGTTTGGTCTATGTATCAGGCTTATTTCTCCCGTTTCGGTGTTGTTACTTGAGTCGCCAGCAGGTGGTGCTATCTCATCTGCTCGCCCCAGAGGGGTGGGGCCGGACAGGAACAAGATGGCTGCCTGCCTCCCAGCAGGCAGCAGAAGCCCCACGCGAGCCAGCAGCACAATCTCAGACACAGGAGATTTTGGGAGCAATCCCTGCAGATCTTCTTTTAAGCCGATTGGTGTGGATCTCCTCTTGGGCCGGGTTGTGTGACTGCGCAGGGCCGGGGGGGGCGCCGGGGCGCCGGGGCGGGGGGGGGAGGGGGCGCGGGGCGGGAGGGGGGAGCGCCCGGGGCGGGAGGGGGAGCGCCCCGGTCTATGTCTTTATCAAACTTGTTTCTCCCCTTTCAGTGTTGTTACCTCAAATCGCCAGCAGGTGGTGCTATCTCATCTGCTCGCCCAGAGGGGGTGGGACCAGACAGGAACAAGATGGCTGCCTTCCGAGCAGGCAACAGGCCCAGCTGGGGGGGCAGGACAGTCTCGGAGCAGGAGAGGTGGCAGCGATCCCAGCAGATCTTCCCCGAAGCGGTTTGGTGTGGATCTCCCCGGGCCCGGTTGTGATGAGCTACCCGCCCAGAGGCTGCAGCGGTTGGGGGGGCGGCAGTGGGGAGGGAGCGCCAGCGGGGGGAGGGGTTGCGGTGGCAGTGGGACAGTGCAATGCAGTAAAAAAGTCCAGTCGTTGCGATGTTCCAGCGGGGGGCAATGGCTGAGCTCTGTCTGAAGAGCAGGCTGCAATGCTGGGGGCCCCAGCCCCCCAGGGCGGAGTCAGAGACCCACTGCAGATCTCCCCTTTCAGGGGCTTCAGACGCTGGGTTGCCCATCGCCATCTTGCCGGTCCCCCCCCATTAAACATTTAATTTGTATCTTCCAATTATTGCCCTTTGACATCTTCCAGTTCTCTTAATTCTCAAAATATCAATCAGCAAGAGTGCATTCCCTTTAAAACATGCTCAGGATA
>JAPVLO010004499.1:0-36327 GCA_027257055.1 Cephalopachus bancanus | reverse complement strand
TCATTGTGTTATTCCTTGACTCAATTAGTCTGTGTAAATTAGTAATCTGTATTGAGTGCTTAGTTTTTCCAGCTATTAACCTTAAAAGGGAGTAGGGTGACAGAGCTTCCATTTTGCCTCAGCTCACCTTCAGCCTCCAGCTGGAAGCTCTCACTTTGTAGGTTGATGCTGCAGTAATCAGCTCAAGTGGAATAAATAGTCGACCAATTGCCACATTTGTCAAAATAGGTGAATTTTAGGTTATGTATAATAATAAAGGGGACTTAAGTGTTTGTTTCTTCACAGAGACATTATATTTGCTTCAGTTTTGGTGGATATTAATGGTAAACATTGTTGTGAGGTTCTAGTCGTATATTTTATACTACATTAGGAACTTCTGCTCTCAAGAATTAAAGTCAGATGAGGTCTTCATGATTACTCTTGACATGCATTAGAATGCTAAATAAGGCATTTTTTCAAGTAAATCATTGCTTTTGTTTTTTAAGACGAATCTTCATTATAGATATTAAGGTGGTAATACTAGTGGAGACCCATGAAGAATTTAAAAAAAAGGACGAAGCTGTACTTAGCTCACACCCTCTTCAGCCATGACTGCCATCATATTCAGTTATTAAAGACTAGAGAAACACACATGAATTTTGTTTGTCAAAAAATGAAGATGACTGTTAAGTCATTATTAGGGAAATTACAAACAGATGCTTGTGGAATAAACCATGACCCCTACTCCCAAGGGCCTAAAGGAACATCTCTATCTTAGACTTGGGGAAATATTCCTAAAATTCTGTAAATTCCCACTGTTTACTGGGGTTTTTCTTCAGTGTAAAAACAGGTATATATCATCTTCCTCTTTCCTTCCTTCTTCTTTAACTTCTCCTTCTTCCTCCTCTCTTCTGCTGCTCCTCCTCCTAGGAGCCAGTTTATATCAGATTCATAGTTTCTCCTTTCTGTGAAATAGTCTAATAGTGCCAGTATTGACAGTGATAAAACACAGAAGAACCCCAGGAGAATCCGTGAGGCATAAAGCTGGGTGGTAATACATTTTAAATATTTTCTTTTCTTTTTTTTATAATCAATATTTTTTATTATGGTTTTGTGAGGTACAGTTAAGGGTTAGGTGTACAATTACATTTCATTCAGGTACCCTGTTGATAAGAGGTGTTTCCCCATCCCCAGACAGATATTTGCTACTATTAATCCCACCCCCCCATAGTTTCCCAGTACCGTCAGTCATTTTCTTATAGTATTACATTGGATGTTCAAGGTCCATTATATGAGTGAGAACATGTGATACTCGGATCTTTGTTTCTGTGAGAGGTCACTCAGTATTATAGATTATAGTTCAATCCAGGTTGCTGCAAAATTCATGATTTTGTTCTTTTTTATGGCTGCGTAGTATTCCATCGTGTAAATGTACCACATTTTTTTAATCCAGTCCTCTTTTGATGGGCAGCATGGTTGTTTCCAGGTTCTTGCTATTGTGAACAATGCTGCGATAAACATACGTGTGCAGGTATCTTTTTTATAGAGTGATTCGAGTTCTTCAGGGTATATTCCCAGTAGGGGGATTGCAGGGTTGTATGGAAGGTCGATTTTTAGAGCTTTTAGGAATCACCACACTGCTTTCCACAGAGGTTACACTAGTTTACACTCCCACCAACAGTGTAGAAGTGTTGCCTTTTCACCACACCCTCTCCAGCAGCTGTTATTTTTTGAGTTGTTGATAATTGCCATTCTGACTGGAGTTAGGTGGTATCTCAGTGTGGTTTTGATTTGCATCTCCCTGATGATTAGTGAGGTTGAGCATTTCTTCATGTGTTTGTTGGCTGCTCGGATGTCTTCTTTTGTGAAGTGTCTGTTCATATCTTTTGCCCATTTTATAATGGGGTTTGTTTTTTTCTTTTCAGCACATTTGAGTTCTTTGTAGATCCAGGATGTTAAGCCTTTGTCAGACCTGGTGTTGGCAAATACTTTATCCCAGTCTGTAGGCTGTCTCCCTGCTCTGCTGATGGTTTCTTTGGCTTTGCAGAAGCTTGTCAGTTTAATAAGGTCCCACCTGTCTATCTTCTCTCTTATGACCTGTGGGTTTCGGGTTTTGTTCAGGAGTTGGAGCCAGTTCCGATTTCCATGAGGGTATTTCCTTCCTTTTCTAAGGTTCTTATGGTTTGAGGTTTTACATTTAGGTCTCTGATCCATTTGGAGTTAACCTTTGTGCATGGGGATAGATAGGGGTCCTGTTTCAATCTTCTGCATGTGGTCAGCCAGTTTTCCCAGCACCATGTACTGAATAGGTTCTCCTCTCCCCAGTGGTAGGTGGTGGGGGCTTTGTCGAAGATGAGTTGGTTGAGAAATTGAGGTTTTGCTTCTGGAATCTCAATTCTATTCCATTGATCTATATGCCTGTTCCTGTACAAATACCAAGCTGTTTTGATGAGTGTAGCTTTATAGTAAAGTTTGAAGTCTGGTAATGTGATACCACCTGCTTTTTTTTTTTTTTGGTGAGGATTGTTCTGGCTATTCTTGGACGTTTGTGTTTCCATATGAATTCCTGTGTTGTTTTTTTCTAGGTCTGAGAAGAATGTTGCTGGTAATTTGATGGGTATTGCATTGAATTTGTAGATTGCCTTAGGAAAGATGGACATCTTCACAATGTTGATTCTTCCAACCCATGAGCATGGGATATTTTTCCACTTGTTTGTGTCATCTTTGATTTCTTTGAGAAGTGTTTTGTAATTTTCATTGTGAAGGTCTTTCACATCTCTGGTTAGGAAGATGCCAAGGTATTTCATTTTTTTTTGTGGCTATTGTGAATGAAATTGTGCTTTTTATTTGGGTTTCTGTTTGTTTATTATTGGTGTAGAGAAATGCGATTGTCTTTTGTACATTTATTTTGTATCCTGAGACTTTGCCAAAGGCCTTTATCAATGTAAGGAGGCTTTTGACAGATTCTCTTGGGTTTTCAAGGTACACAATCATATCATCTTCAAAGAGAGATAACTTGACTTCCTCTTTTCCTATTTGGATACCCCTGATTGCCTCCTCTTCTCTGATTGCTCTAGCCAGGGCTTCCAATACTATGTTGAACAGGAGGGGTGAGAGTGGGCATCCTTGTCCTGTTCCAGTTTTCAGGGGAATTGGTTCCAATTTTTGTCCATTTAGGAGTATGCTGGCTGTGGGTTTCTCGTAGATGGCTTTTACTATTTTGAGGTATGTTCTCCGTATGCCTAGATGTTCAAGGGTTTTATCAAGAAGGGGTTCTGGATTTTATGAAAAGTTTTTTCTGCATCTAATGATATGATCATGTGGTTTTTGTTTTGACATCTGTTGATGTATTTAATTACATTATGGTTTTACGAATGTTGAACCAGCCTTGCATCCCAGGAATGAAGCCTACTTGGTCATGGTGGATGATGTTTGAGATGTATTTTGAATTCGGTTTGCTAGGATCTTGTTGAGAATTTTAGCATCTATGTTCATCAAAGATATTGGCCTGTAGTTCTCTTTCTTTGTTGGATCTTTACCTGGCTTGGGTATCAATGTGATGTTGGCTTCGTAAAATGACTTGGGGAGAATTCCATCTTTTTCAATTGCCTGGAATACCTTCAGTAGGATTGGTATCAGCTCCTCCTTAAATGTCTTGTAGAATTCTGCTGGAAAGCCATCTGGACCAGGGCTTTTTTTTGTAGAAAGTTTTCTTATTGCATAGTCGATTTCCTTGATTGTTATTGGTCTATTTAGGGTCTCAATTTCTTCTTGTTCCACCTAGGTAGGTTGTGTGATGTCAGAAAGTTCTCCATTTCCTTAAGGTTTTCAAGTTTGTTTCCATACAAGTGTACGTAGTAGTCTCTAATGACCTTTTGTATTTCTTCAGGGTCAGATGTGACTTCATCTTTTGTGTTTCTGATTGTGCTTATTTGGGTTTTTACTCATTTTTCTTGGTCAGTCTAGCTAGGGAAACTTCGATCTTGTTTATCCTTTCGAAGAACCAGCTTTTTGTTTCATTGCTTTTTGTATTATCTTTTTTGTCTTCTATGTCCTGGATTTGGGCTTTTATTTTGGTGATCTGGATTCTTCTGCTGAAATTAGGGTTTTTGTGGTCTTACTTTTCCAACTTCTTTAGGTGGCTTGTTAGGTTGTGAATTTCTGTTCCTTTCATTTTCTTCATGTGTGTTTGTAGGGATATAAATTCCCCTCTTACTACAGCTTTCAGGGCATCCCAGAGATTTTGGTAAGATGTTTCTTCATTTTCATTTGTTTCCAGATATCTTTTGATCTCCGTTTTGATTTCATCATTGACCCAGGAGTTGTTTAGCATCATGCTGTTTAGTGTCCATGTCTTTGTGGGTTTTGGGGGGACTTTGTTGGTGTCAATGTTTATTTTTATTCCACTGTGGTCCAAGAAGGTGAAGGGTAGAATTTCAGTCCTTTTAAATTTGCTTATGCTTGATTTATGGCCGAGTATGTGGTTGATCTTAGAATATGTTCCATGTGGTGATGAGTAGAATGTGTATTCTGTGGTCTTTGGATGGAATGTTCTGTAGGTATCAATTAAGTCCATTTGGTCCAAAGTCACATTGAGGTTGTGGATCTCCTTGCTGATTTTTTGTCCTGATGATCTGTCTAGGGTTGTGAGTGGAGTATGAAAGTCCCCAGTTATAATGGTGTTAGTGTCAATCTTTCTTTAGTTTTCTTAGAAGTTGCTTTATGAAAGTTGGCACACCTATGTTGGGTGCATATATGTTTAGGATAGATATTTCTTGTTGATGGATTGAGCCTTTTATCATTATGTAGTGGCCGTCCGTATCTTTTTTGGTTTTTAATAGCTTTAAGGGTATTTTGTCTGAAATTAAGATCAGTACTCCTCCTTTCATTTGCCTGAAAGTTTGTTTCCCATCCTCTTACTTTGAGTGTGGGTGTCCTTTCTATTGAGGTGAGTCTCTTGAAGGCAATAGATTGTTGCCTGATGATATTTTATCCATTTTGCCATTCTATGTCTTTTCAGTGGTGCATTTAGTCCATTCACATTTAGGCTAATAATTGAAATGCAAGAGTTGATCCCTGTCATAAGGTTCTTACAGAGTTGTTCCTGTTTGTTTGTTGTCTTTCTTTGGGTTTTGGGGTTGGTTCATGTGTGTTTTTAATCTTTTACCTGTAATCTTGTGAAGAATGTTGTTGTTCTTTTTTCTTTTTCTTCTGTGTTCAGTACTTTCTTAAGTGTTTCTTGTAGAGGTGGTCTGGTGGCAGCGTAGGGTCTTAGGGATTGGATATCTGGAAAAGATTTCAATTCTCCCTCACCAATGAAACTTAGTTTGACTGGGTAGTTATTCTTGGTTGAAATTGTTTCTCTTTTAGAACTTTGAAGATAGGGCTCCAGGCTCTCCTGGCCTGAAGGGTTTCTTTGGATAAATCTGCTGCTATTCTAATTGGTTTTCCCTGGTAGGTAGTCTGACCTTTTACTCTTGCTGCCTTTAGGATTTTTTCTTTTATAGCTACTTTGTTTAGGCGAATTATTATGTGTCTGGGAGTTGGTGTTCTCATTTGTTGTCTTGCAGGGGTTCTCTGAATCTCTTGTGTTTGAATTTTTTCATCCTTGATGAGATGAGGGAAGTTTTCTTGAATGATTTTTGAAATGTTTGTTCCAGTGTGGCTTCTGTTTTTCTCTCTGCCCCAGGAAGCCCAATTACTCTTAGGTTTGATTTCTTGAAGTGATCATTCACCTCTTGCTGGTTTTGTTCTGTCTTTTTGAGCTTCTTTTCTATGTTCTTGACAGTTTGGGTTAGTTCTGTGTTTTGGTTTTTGAGCTCTGAGATTCTTTCTTCTGCTTGGCTGATTCTGCTTTCCATGCTTATTAGTCTGTTGTTCATTTCCATCACAGTATTCTTTACTGCTGTCATTTCTGGCATCAGCTCCTTCCTATTTTCCTCTTGTCTCTCCTCAGTTTTTTAAATTCTCTCCATTAATGTCTTGATGTCTGGGTTTGTTGCATGTAACCAGTCATTCTGGGGGCTCTTCATTGTTTTTGTTCCAGAATCTGTTTTCTCAGTGTCTGATCTCCCATGGGTCTGTGTGAGACTTATATTCTTCTTTTGGTTTTTCTTCATTTGTGCGGTTTTCCCCCCTCCCTACTTTTTCCTTCCCTCCATGTCACCGTCCTCTTTGATTCTGTTATTCAGGGGTAATGGGATTGGTTTTTACTTCTGTTTGTTCAATCTCCTATTCTTTATGTATGCCCTCTTACTTTGTTCAATGCTGGAGTTGCACTGTAGGTTGGGGGTGGTCTTTTTTGCAGTTTTGAGATTTACTTAAGTGGGGAGCTGTGATTCAAAATCTATCTGCATGTCCTGGTATTCGCTGACAGGTGTGTGGATAATCTGGAACCCACTTCCCACTGCCTTGGAATCTGTCCACGCAATGGGGCTGTAGGTTTACTTTCTTAAATAAAATGTGGTTAACAGGGGGGAGAGAATGGAACAGACAGTGGGTTGAAGAGGGGGAGATAGAGGAGTAAGGGGGGAAACAAACGAGTGTGCCAACAAATAGAGAGAGGTCTATACTGAAACAGATAAAAACAATAGACTACAGCTACAGATGAACCAACTCTCATACAAAAAAATAAATAAATAAAAAATGAAAAATATAGTGATGCTAACTTACAAGTTAACCAACCACCTTATTAGTGTGCTGTTCCTCTATACAAAGATATGGCTTACAGAGAGAAGAAAAGAGAAGAAAAGGAAGAGGAAAAAAGAAAAAAAGGAACAATACAGTAGGAATAGAATTAAGTCATTAAACTAACAGAATCAATGAAGCACACTCTGAGACATTTCGTTTAAGTCCAATGTCCTTTCAGCTCTGATTTCTAGCTTTCTTTTCAAGCTGGTAAATTAGTTTTCAGTTAGGGTCAGTTGCCCCTGGTCTGCTGTGAAGGACAGTTCAGATCACTCTCCATTCACCACTCTGGCCTATGTCTTTATGAGGCTTGTTTCTCCCGTTTCGGTGCTCTTATCTTGAATCGCCAGCAGGTGGTGCTATCTCAGCTGCTTGCCCCAGGGGCGGGGCGGACCTGAAAGGCAAAGGTTGAAGATGGCTGCCTGCCTCAGGGCAAACAGCCGGAGAGTTACGGCAGGCAGGTCGTCTCCGTCACAGGAGAGGTGGCAGCAATCCCAGCAGATCTTCCCTGAAGGGGCTTGAAAGATTGAAGTGGCTCGCCTCCGGGTGGTGTGATGTGCTATGGCCGTGGTGGTGGCGGCAGCAGTGCCACTGTTTACGCTGTAGTGACTGTCCAGTCTGCTGCGATGCCCCAGCGGTGGCAACGCTGAGCTCCGTATGAAGAGCAGGCTGCGATGTTGGGGTCCGTAGCCCCCTGGGTGAGAGTCAGAGGCCCACTGCAGCTCTCCTTTGCAGAGGGTTTCACAGACCCAGTTGCCCCATTGCCATCTTGCCGCTTCTCCTCATTTTAAATATTTTCAAGGAGGCATCTAGCTATGTTAATATGTCATGAGATTTATCCCCTCACTCACAAGGTAAAACACCAATATCATCAGTGAGCTTAATGGCTCTGGGGAAAGAAAGAAGGTTGAGGGTAGGAAAGATGGGAGTAAATCATAAAACTTTTCTTCCATGTAAGACCTTTAGACAGTTGATCAATATCTGTAAATGCTAAATGGTTTTGAGCATAGATTTGCAAGTTAGGCTTTCTGGGTTAATATCTTGCCTTTGTTGCTCTGGTAATTTACTTAATGTCTCTGTGAGTTTGTGAATTTCCTCATCTATAAAATGGGGCAAATAGAGACTACCTTATATAGTTATTTGAGGATTAAATGAAATAATGTGCATAAAATATCTAAGAGACTGTTTTGCACATGATAAGTGCTCAACAAATGTTGCAGGAGAATGGAAAGTATGTTCTGGGCTTTTAGACAACTCCTTGATTTGGTTTCATGGAAGTGGATAATCTTAGCATTTTATTGAACTAAGGAGAATATTATTGAAGTAAAATTTTCCTGTTCAATGTTTGTGGAACTTTCCATACAGAATCTTAGGTATTTGTACGCACAGATGCCTATGTTAGAAAAGTTAACAATCTATATATAAAAAAAGTTAACAATCTATTTTCAATAGACCATATATTTTTTACTTTGATAATGTTTTAGAGTTACCATCTAGAAAGTTATTTTATCTGATAATTGATTGTATTTTATTAAAATCTTCAGATCCACAGACACAGGTTAGAATAAGTTGAAAAATTGTAGAGAGAAGCCAACCTGTATCATAAGGCACTTTTCTCTCACTGTATTTATACCCTGTCTGTCCTAAGCTTTGCATCCTCATTATTCTTCTTGTGTTCTTCCTGAAAATTTTTCATTTTAGTTATTCCCATCAAACTATTGAAACTGAAACCGTTGAAGAGTTTTAGCTTTAACTGTCACATGATCAGTGAAGTCAGAAGGATATTTCCACATGAAGTATCTATGTGTTTCCACAAGTAGTTCTGACTAGTAGGAAGTCCCTAAGTATTGTACCCCAGTTCCCTCAGAATCCTTCACAAGGCCTTCAGCTATCTAAAACTTAGTGCACCTAAGCATTAAATGTGTAAGTTAAGTCAAGAAAGGTGGTGGTTTGTATGTTAGTGGTCCAAGGTGGACTAGGCAGAAATTGTCAGAAAATAATTTACCCTCTGACTCTCCAGAGATAAATGGGAAGAGTTTGCATCCCTTGAGTATAAGACCTGTTGGCTCTGGTTGTCCTTTGTTTTGCTTTCTAAATTGAGTTCAGTCTGAAGGCTAGAGTTTTTCAGTTTTAGCCGCAATCTATAGGAAGCTGGCATAAACAAAATCTTAAAAAGAAAAGTTAAAATAGTGTATGTATGAAAGGCTAGAAAATCTTACAAAAACTAAAAGTAAAATGTTTTTACATCCCTCTAATCAAAGGTGATTTTCTTTAGCCTCTCTTAAGTAACAATTTTAGAAACATTTTTAATAAATCATGTCCTTTAAAATCTTTGTTCAGTCCCTCAAAAAGTACTTGAAGTAAGCAAGACATGAATAATAGATGGAATAACGATCCTCTTAAAAAGCAATATTTTAAAAATATAAAATCTGGTCCATACTCAATAGGTCACTCGAACTATTTGCTGCTATCACTAAATAGTGCAGCAGGGCCTTCCGGGGCCATGCTTTTCTCAGCCACACTCTGTAAAGGCCCATCTGACTATCCCCTGTGCTGTGCTTCCAGGCAGCAGAGAGGAATGAGGCAGGCTTCACTCTGGGAGAACTGGTGTCTTATCGTAAACGCACCTGCTCTCACATTTGAGAGACTAACAGAGATCTCACTTGACTATCTTTCCAGTTATAAATAATTCTTTAAGCTAAAAAATGAAATACCACTGACCAACTTGTGGATAGCCGACTGTGTGGACAAGAAGGGAGAGCGTCAGACCTCTGCCAGGAAGTCCTTTCTCCTGGGCTGGCCCATGGTGAACTTTGTGGCCACCTTCTGGTAAGATCTACAGCTTGTTCCTCTGTTTATGTAAGTTAACTGTCGAAAAGACACAGTTAACCTCAGATTCTCTAGGACAGATAGAAAAATGTAATTAAATTTTTCCCTGAACTTTCTTGAAAAGGCAAACATTTTCACTTGTTGTCTGTGAAACCATTAACTCACCTTTTGTCCTCCCCGGTGGCAATTGGATGCCTTGTACCTTCCCCAGATATGTTTTTGTGTGCAAATATGTGCAAATGGTAATTAATCCTGGGGATGACTGCAGTCATTTCCTTTGGGTTTGAGCAGTGGTTTTCAACAGGGTTTTTTGAGCTACTGGGGAGTGGTTGTTTCGGGACTGTGCGCAGGGGCTGAGGGAGCAAGGCTCTAGAGCCTCCTTGGCAGCACCCACCCCTGGCCCCAGGAATCGCCTGGGTTTTACACTACTTTACTGCAGCTAGTATTACTCATTAGTCCAATTAAGTTTGAAAAAAATTGTTTTCATACTCCCAAATTAATTCTCTAAATAAATAGTGTTTAATTATCCAAATGAGGTAAATCATGCCATCCCATACTGGGTTGCTTGAATTGTTGTGTAGCAGATTATCATACTTAGTATCTATAGAGAGGTGACAATCCAAAGCAAAGATTTGATTTGCGAGAACGCCTGACACTTAGTTCTCTTACTATTTGCTGCTATTATTCTTCTGTAAACTGGCATGAGTAATCAGACATGGTATCCATGCACCAATCCAGGTAGGGGGCCAGCAGGTGGTTCACTCTTCAGATCCCAAGGTGGTGTAGACATGGGGAGTGGGGAAGATGTTACTGGTAGATTTATAAAGTGTGGCAGCCCCTGCAGAAAACTTGGTGGTTCCATAAGTTCAACACAGAATTACCATTTGACTCAGAAATTGCATTCCTAGGTATAGACCCAAGAAAAGAAAGCTATGCAGCCACACAAAAATGTATGCACAAATGTTTATAGCAGCATTGTTTATAATAGCTGAAAAGTGGAAGCAAGCCACATTTTTATTAACTGATGAATAGATAAACAAAATGTGGTATAAGTGCTGGGGATGTGTGGAGAGGGGAGGGGGTGACTTGCTTAACAGACATAGGGTTTGCTTTGGAAGTGATGAAAATATTACTAGGGTCAATTTTATGTTACATGTAACTTGCTACATAAAAAAACCAGTCAGTGATAAGTTTATGTATCAATGATCCTTAGGACAATTTAAATTTGGATATTAAATGCTGCAGTGAAATAGGGGAGAAAATATTACTCATTAGTATGCAGTAGATGAATTTATCTTGGTCAGAGAATTATAACAACGAAGAATACGTTTTCTAGGAACTAATTTAGTGTATTGCAATATTGCTATCTGTATAATGAAATAAAATATCATGGGTTTTTTTTTTCCTCTAAGAAAATTCTTGTTTTGGGACCAAGAAAGTTTCATCCAAATGTAAGATTTCTTAAGCATGTTTCAGTCTGAACAATAATATTTTTTATATTTGCATAGCACTTCAAGCTACAAGTAACCCCCTTTTCAGTTGTAGAAACTGAAGCTTGGAGCAGTGATTTGAGTTGCCTGTGATCACATAGCTTGTATCACATAGTTGCAATCGAGTGTTTAGGTTTTAAACCAGCCTCTCTTCCACTCTGAGATCTTCGACCCATTGTTGTAATACTGCCTGTGAAAGAGCAGGTCCCATCCTTAAGGCCCTGTCTGGGGGAGGGGGAGGGGACAATTGGCACACGCATACACATCAGTACCAGCTAACTGCTGATATTTTAATCTAGAATAACAATCTTAAAACATTAGTATAGATATCTTATGTGTAGTTTAATTTTTCTCCCATTTAAAAAATTACAGTTCTTCAGAAGTAAAGGAACAATGGCGCTCTTCCCTTCAGAGGTATTTTTCAAAATACATATTTAAATATTTGATTTATGACCAAAGAATGCAAATCTTTGCAAAGCAGTGCATCCAAACTATTTCTCTTTTGCATGTTTTGTTTATTTTTGAGAAAGTTCTGATAATCATTCATCTTCTCCCACCTCTACCATTTGGATTGGAGCTAACATTATTCTTGAGATATGCATTAAAATTTCCAAGCCAAGCATGATAGCTCATACCTGTAGTCCTAGCTACTTGGAAGGCTGAGGAAGGAGGATTATTTGAAGCCAGGAGTTCAAGACTGTAGAGGCTGCAGTGAGCTATGATCAAACCACTGTGCTCTTCTGAACAATTCTCAAAGTAGCTGCTACTTTCTACTCTTAAACCCAGGAAGGTGCTGCATCTTCCAATCCAGGCAGGAGTGCTTGAGGACCAGATCTGCGGCCCAAATCTTACCTTACAAGCAACCTCTTATTTTCTGTGTCATACCTTATTTTTCTGAAATAGTTTGCATATTTTTCCAACCCAAAATTTGATCTTGCTGAGTCTCTCTCTCTCTATATTTTAAAATAATATAAAGTATATTAAAGTATTAACAACATAGATTCATGTGAAGATATGCCATTGTCTAATTCTTTCTACTTCATTTTGGGTTATTATTGAATTTGATTAGGTACATCACTTTAGCTAAAGAAAAGGATCATTCAAAGAGCATTCCCCTTTAAATCTTCACTAAGAACTGCAAGAAATGTGCCTATGTAAGTGTTTTTAAGACCAAAAATTAAATGACAAGTTTCTGACTTAGGCAGAATGAAAGAGAGAGAGAGAGAAATAGAGGGAGAGATGATAGAGATGGGGGAGGGTAGCAGAGATAAAGGGAGAAGAGAGAGAAAGAGCATTTAGAAAGTATGGTGTAAAATTTAAAAATAAAATAAAGTATTGTGGAAAAGTGTATGCTTATGTATGCATATGTGTGTGTTTGTAAGTATAAAGAGTAAATTCTAGGCAATGTGAAGAAAGAAGAATCCATGTTAATTACAGTGCTTAAGCTTGAAGGGAATATTGCGTGTTCAAAATTCATCAACTCTAGTGATTTGTTGTAATAAAGTGATTTCCACAAGCTGGTATTTCTCATTAGAATTAAACTATTTTTTTCCAGTTTTCTCTACTTACATACAAAGTGATTATGGTGGTCTCTAATGTTTTTTTAAAAGCTCATTTATTTTATTTTAAAATGTTTTCATTTATTTGGAAATAACTGCAAACATACAGAAAAGTACAAAATATTAACACAACTGTATACCGTTTTCCAGATTTATCTGTCCAATAACAGATTACCACATTGCTTTAACAGTTATTTTTATTCTGCCTCTGTGTCTTTCTTCCTCTATAATGTGTTATGCATATACCTACTTTTGAAGTTACATACACCATGCCTTTTTATTTTAAACACACATTTCCTAAGAATAAAGTTATTCTCTTTATAAGCACCACTTGGTTATCAACTTAAGTAAATTTAACATTGATATCATATTTCAATCTATTCATGATCCAGTTTTGTCAGTTGACCCCAAATGTGTTTCCAGCACAGGATTCACTCTGGGGTCAGATATTGCATTTAGTTGTTATATCAAATACAGAGCAGTTTTGAAGGTTTTTCATTCCGAAGAATATTGGGATTGAATTGAGCTAAGAGGGATAACACTTTTAAGTGATGTATCTACCTTATTTCTTCTTTTGGAGAAAAAAACCCAAACCTTCAGCTTTCATTGTGCAAATATTGATATCTGAATTGTAGTGCAGTTGCCATGTGTTCATAATGATGAACAGGGTATTCTACATATTTTTTATGGCACCTTTCTTTTAAAGCACCTTTGGTTAAACACAATATTTGTAGAAGGTGAAAAAAAAGGGGAGTTCCAAAAAGTTAAATCCTGTTCAATAGCCAAAGTCAGGCAAATATTCTGACCTATTTTCAAGTACCGGAAGTATTCATTTCTTGAGGATAAGACTAGAGAGTTCTCCCGTAGGAGAACACACTCTTGTCTACCTGCTTTGTGTTCAGTAGTGGCAAAGGCTTACATTCCAAATTCTTTTTGGGCAATTTTCCTGAAATGTTATTTATTTATTTTTGAGTCAGGGTCTCACTCTGTCACTCAGGCTGGAACGCAGCATCACAATCATGGCTCACTGCAGTCTCAACCTCCTGGGCGTAACCATCATTCCACCTCAGGCTCCAGAGTAGCTGGAACCACAGGCACACGTCACCATGCCTAGTGAACTTGTTGTTGTTGAGACAAGTTCTCACTATGTTTCCTAGGCTGGTCTTGAAGTGCTGGGCTCAAGCATTCCTCCCACCTCAACCTCATAAGGTGATGGGATTACAGGTATGAGCACCCAGACCTCCCCAAAATTTAAAGAAACAACTTTACTTACATATAATGTACAAGAAAGACGCTTGCCTAATATTGTGAATGCTCCAAGTTTTCCTCTAATACTGTTTCATTTCATTCTATGGAAACTTTTCTTACTATTTCTTATAGTGTAGATCTGCTATCAACACTTTTTCTTAGTTTCTTTTATCTAAAAATGTTTTAATCTCATCTATACTCTTGAAAGACATTATCACCAAATATAGAATTTTGTTTAACAATGTTTTCTTTTCAGCATTACAAAGATATTTCACTGTTTTGTTTTTGTTTGTTTTTTTGTCTCTGCACTTTCTGATGAGTAGTCTGTGATAATTCAACACTGATCCTCTCTCTGTGATTTTTTATTTTGGCTGCTTCTGAGATTGTCTCTTTATGTTTGGCTTTCAGCAGTTTGACTATGATGTGTCAAAGCATAATTTTCGTTGAATCTATTCTGTCTGACATTTTCTGAATTTCTTGAATTTGTAAATTTTTATCTTTTGTCAAACTTGGGAACATTTTACCCATTCAAGACTTCTTTTTATCCCCATTTTCTCTTTTTCTCACATTCTGGGATTCCAGTTACATGCACTTTCAAACTTATTAAAGTTTATTTTTAATTGGCACATAATTGCACATTATTTATGGGGTACACATTAATGTTTTGATACGTACAGTCTATAATGATCAGATCAATGTAATTAGCATATTCATCATCTTGAACAGTCTATAATGATCAGATCAGTGTAATTAGCATATTCATCATCTTGAACAGTGCTGGGGACACTCAGTAGCCTCACTTCTAGTTGTTTGGAAATATACATTTTTGCTAACTATAGTTCTCCTACAGTGCTATAAAGCACTAGGACTTATTTCTCCTGTCTAGTTGTAATTTTGTGTTCTTTAACAAATCTCTCCCTATCCCTCCATTCTCCTCACCCTTACCAGCCTCCAGCAAACTCTGATCTCCTTTTCACTTCTGTAAGATCAACTTTTTTTTTAGCTTCCAAATATGAGTGATAAGATGCAGTTATTAAACTTGCCAATATTGTCCACAGGTCCCTCAGATTGTGTTACTTTTTTCAATCATTTTTTTTCTCCTTGTTCAGAATGGATACTTTCTATTAACTTATATTCAAATTCACTGTTTCATTTGTCATCTCAATTATGCTACTTTTCCCATCCAGCAAATTTTTTCCAGCTATTTCTCAGATTTAAAATTTACATTTTAAGTATTTTTATGTCTATTCTGAGAGTGTGTTTCCTAGGAGCTTATTTTCCTTTACATAATTGAGCCTAATTATAATAGTTGCTTTTTGTCTCATAATTTGAACATCTAGATGATGCATCTTAAAGTTGGCCTCACCTGATAATTGGTCACATTTTCCTAGTTCTTCATGTATCAAGAAACACTTTGGTTCATGTGGAAAAAAGTCACATTCCATTTTAAAAAATTATTTGATAATTTTATATTTTAGAGTTACTTGTTTACAAAGAGCTCTATGTACTGAAGTTTATCTGTTTTGTCTACAAGGAGAACAGCATCAGGGAGAAATACACATATCCTTATAATTGTTATTTTGAACTTAATATGTTCCTTATACAATGAAAGCCCATTGTCCTATAAACCACATAAAGAAAGGCAGGAATACTATTCTTTCAAAAGATTTTTTCTTTTTTTTTTTACTTTACAAAAGACTTTATAGTAGAGTTTTAAAATTATATGGAAGGACCTTCAGAGATTTTCTAAAAATAGCAGAATCCTTACTTCTAATTAAACTCCTAGTTAAAGTCCAGTGTTTACACCCTTCTAGACACTTGAACATGAGAAGCTTCTAACAACGCTGAGTATGTTTGTTCTGAGCCCTACTGTTGTGTTCTGAGATACTTTTACACAATGGTTGGGGCGACAAGCAGCCCAGTTTGAAATAAATAAATTTAAGATGTCTTTGTTTATGAAAATAAAATTAACTTCCAGGACCATGAGTCATGTTAATCAGTCAATAAGAAAAAGAATACAGTGAAAGGGAAAGCAATACATTTTAAGAGTTTTTTTTTTTGCTTCATTTTTAAGGTCCATGGGTATTGACTTGTGCTGTTTATTTGTCCTTTTGAAACAGGTTTATCAGCAGACACAGCCCTCACTATGGATTTATTACAAGACCTATATGCATAGCGAATCTTCTTGGTTACATATTATCTTATTTTAAAATAATGTCTTTTGAAATTCAGAGTTAATAGCTATCATCTCAGTATTCTATTAATTCTTTCAGTTTATTTTCTGAAAATTATCTCCTAATTATATGCAGCAGTTTCTCAATCTGAGTTGTATAGAGAGCTATTACAGAAACCCTATTCAGTGGAAGAATTGGGAATTAAATGTAAATTTCTAACATTTTAATTTAATTATGTCAATCAATTTCAACAATATAGATCTTAGTAGCCATGATGTCTGACATGAAGTACTCACTATATAGTGGTTTAAAAAATGTCTTTCACAATCGGTTTCTGTTTTGATTTTACTAGAAGTGTTGCGTGATTTGCAAAGAAATAAAGCCATGTGCTAAAAACAAAGCCAGGAAGGAAGGGAAAGGCTCCATCTCCTCTTTTTAAAACTACTTTTAAAAAAATGTGTTTCTATTCAGGATTAGGTGCATATATGGTCATTGTACAGGTAAAGTTCAGGTCTCCCTTTGGTCTCAACTTTGCCTGGTTTGAGATTGGGTACCCTTATTGATGTTCTGGTCCCCTCTTTGGCAGTTAGCCTCATGATGCTGAGTACTGACCCAGCCCTGTGCCCTCTCTAAATTCCCAGTTTTCTCTTCTTGCCTCAGTAGTTAAATTTTGAGTGCCAGAAATCCTTTATTTTAAGAGAAATAAATGTTTTACTGAAATTCTTTTTACTGGCTTCATGTAATACAAAGGAATGAAAATGAATTAAGGATTCATATTCTACCTGTGCTTTACTTTTCCATGACCTGGAAGCAAGCTTTGCCTTTAGACCATGGATAATAATTTGATGATAATTATGTAATCATATGCATTGGAATTGTTAATTTATAACAAAATTTCTTATTTCTCTTTTAGTCTGTAACTGTGACAGCAACAAATTCAGACACAGCAAATGACATAATCAACAAGGCACTACCAATGCTAGGAATAACTGTAAGTTACCTACTAGCCAACTTCGTTAAAAACCAACTTGGAAAAAAATAAACAAAAAAACCTTTGATTTTTGCATTCAGTATATTCAGATATGTGCATGTGCATACACACACGTGTTTTGTATCATGTGCTTTCCATCATAAGACAGCTAGCTGGTCATGAGACACATCAAAGTCATATTTTGTCCCCCCACATTTAGGTTATGAGTTTATATGCAGGTGCTTTCTTGTATTCTCATGTTGCATTTTGTGTGAAGTAAAAATGATAGCATAATAAAAGTGGGATATCATTTTAGAATGCTAATAACAACATGAATTTTTATTGTATATATTATATACATATACAATAACATTTTTGAAAAATTCCTAATAAGAAAGTTCCAACCTCCTCTACTGCACTGTTCTTTGAACATCTTATCTCCTGGTTTCTCAACTCTCATATGTTATTACCCTAATGATCAACCAAGGACTCAATCTTAGTCCTGAAGGACATCTTTCACAAATTTTGACATAAAAAACACCTGACTAGAAGCCATTATCTCTGATGCTGGTCCCAGGAATGAGACAGCTGATGAATCTAATGAATTGGTAAAGAAAAATACGAGGTTTGAATGAGTCAATGGACTGGGGGCATTTGTGTGCACATTACTTTCATCCTGATTTGCTTTTAAGTATCTGTTCCTTTATGTTTTGGAGGAGCTATATAAATTGTTGAGTTTATTTTTTTGGTGGAGGAGGTGGGTATATTTGAAGATAAGGATGAGAGTTGCATAAGAGAAAAGAGGGAATTCCACTTAATTGAGAATTTTATTAAAGAAAGTAACATTCAGATGGACAGAAGCTGAAGGAAGGGAATCACTTGTGTAGCATGGCTCCTTAACATAAAACTCCCAATAATAAGCTTTGTATTTAAACGTTGTTTGACTGAATGATAAGTTAAAGTCCTTTAAAAATTAAAAAAAAAAATTTTGGCGCAACCAGAATTTGGCACAAGGAATCCATTATTTTTGTATTAGTGGAATTTAATAACATTTAAAAAATAAAATTGGATTTATATGAACTAAAAAAAGCAGACACGAAGAAAGAAAAAGCTATATGCTGAACTGAATAAAAATTAAATATTGCAGGAGAGAGAGTAGTTTTACTAGTAGGATGAGGAGAGTGATTTAAATAAAATACAGCAACTTTTATTTCAAATCAGTAATTTTAAAAAATTGATTAGTCTCACCAGACAACAAAAAATTTTAATGAAGAATTGAGGTGATTTGGCTATATAGATATGATTTAGGTGGTTCCAAAATAATTTTTCAACATTTATCTTACCATTTTTTAAAAATTAGGTCTTGCTTCCTATTTGAAATACAATTTTGAGCTCATTAGCTCTATGTGTGAGAGTGACAAAATATTCACACCTGGGAAACTCCATAAAGACAAGGCCATGATTTTAATCAGGAACGAAGGCCAATCACATTACTTGTCACCAAGAACTCCATTAAAAACATATTTTTGCTTTTGCCTGTCCTGAAGGACTCTTAAAACTAATTTAGCAGAGTCTATATATAAATTTAGATTTGTTTGTTTCAAGTGGGATTTCCAGTATTGCAGGGCAATAATTCAACTGGAGATAATTATTTCCTGCATCTGGCCTGTTCTCCAGGTTAGAGTCCTTGTCCCTTCCCTCCCCACAGTGGGGTTTTTCTGAGTGAAAACCTATGGGCTGACTTTACTCTGGCATCTCCTCAAGGCCTCTTGGGCACTTGTCTCCTTTTCCTCAGGGTTGCTGAGCATACAATGTTTTACTTTGCTCAAGCATAGTCATGCAGGTGTATGGTCCTCTGGAGAACAGACTCATCTGGGTAGGGACATGTGAAAGCAAAGTTTATTTTCTGGAGAGAGCAGAAGACAGGACTATACAGATTAGATTTTTCTTTCTTAGTGAAGGAGCATAAATGTGATTTCTAATTGCATGGGTCACTCAGAAAGTAAGGGACTGATTGCACTGTGACTTCATAGATCTATGACCTATCAGAAGGGACAAGGCATGATCTGAGGTAGTCTTGGATGCTGGGTGGAGAACGGGGATTACTGAAATTAGCATTGTCCATGCAAAAATCGTGACCACAGTGGATTAAAAAGCATTTCCATTGGTTCTAATGCTTTTGTTTTTTCTTTTGAAAACATAGAAACACTGAGTAAATGTGTTCTTAAAGTATTTACTGTGAAAGATTTGTTGTAATGCTTAGTTATTTTATTTCCAAGAGCTCTTAGAAATATTACCAGCTGTGGGTCAGTTCTGGCAAGAAAGAGGCTCCATTCCCTCTCATTAGTAAGTCTCAAGAAAAGTCTAAAATGGGATTGAGTTGGTTCAAAATTTTAACTCTTAAGTCTCAAAGTATTGACTGTGTGTTTTTAAGCTTAAACACTCTCAAAAGTCAAAATTTTACGCAATATTTATTCATATACTTAATAAATAATTGCCAAGTCCTCACTGTATCCCAGGTACCTGATAATATCTCTATTCAGCAAAACATGATCTAGTTAGGAAAACAGAAGGAATTTTTCCTGTCGAATTTCTTCCTTAACAAATAGCTTTCTTGAAAAAAATACATTGTTGATTCCAGTTTGAAGGCATCTGTGTCATTTTCTAACTACTAGGTAGCCTTTATTTTGTGAGGATCTTCTAAAATTCAGTCATGTTTCTGAATCCAAGTTTAAATATTCGTTTACAATCTGATTAATGAATTTTTCTCAAGATCATATGATAGATCACGAGATAATCACATTCAGACTCCTGAAATCTTCCCTGACTGATCAACCCATACTTTGCCATTTCTTAGATAGTGTTTTCTAGCATTTGTTCTTCAGGTTGTTGATAGGTTATACTTCTCCTAAAATAATTATTAGAACAATTTTAGCTAAGAAACAATAATTATTGGATCAGCAGTTTTGCTCAGTGTGGTTAATAGAGACAGAGTGATTAAAATAAGAGGAGGGGATAGGATCTGTAGCAGACCATGTGGCACAGTGATGGTGGTGCTTTCTGCTAGAAGTCATAATAGGGCGTCTTTTCTTATTTACATTATCTTTTTTTAAACCTTAGCAACAGTCCTATGAGGCCATTATTATGTAATTCAGGATGTTTTCAAGTGATCTAGAAACTCTGAAATGCCAAGTTTTTTTCCTATGTTATATACATACTAGTTTATAATCCAGAGTGTCTCCAAGTACATAGCTGAGGACAAAATCTACCCATTCACTTTATGGTCATTTTTTTTTAATAATTAATGTTGCCATCTTTGTAAAAAAATCTTTAGCCAAAAAAGCAAACCAATACTGGAAATATATTTATTGTAATAAAATGCATTAATTTAGAAAAAGTGCTGTCTAGATGATGGATAACTTTTAAACTGAGAGCTGCTTCACTTACTGTGGCTAGCACTAAAGAATTCTGATAGTTTGTCACCCAAGATGGCCCTTGGGCACCATTCTGAATGCATAACCTGCTCTCAATTTTCAATTGTCAATCAACTCCTGATGGTCTTGATTTGATTTTAGTGTACTGCTGTCATGGAAGCTCTTTTGCCCTAGAAAATGGAAATGGTTTTAATTCTTGACCTGAGCAGAGCATGCTATCTCTGCCAGATGAAAAGGAATGGTAAAGGCTTACCAGTTCCATTTGGTGATCAATCAGAAATGGAAGAAGGGAGACTGTTACACGATTCTTGAAAACTAAAATCCACCCATAGCACATCTTCCACGGAGAGGAAGCAATTTAATGCATGAAAGAGCGAAGCAAATCTTATGGCAATCAACAACTGATGCTTGCAGTGTGGGTTTCCATCCTATAAACACTGTTTTTCATGTTTCTTCTGAGTTTTCAACAACCTGCAGCCTTCCCTTGGCTGGATCCATAGGACGACCCCCACCACCACCCCTCAGGAGGGCAGCATTGGGACAGAAGCACAAAGGCAAATGCCCCACTGCTCTTGAGGAACCCTAGCTACAGAATTAACAAAGGGAAGTGAAATTGCTATGCAGCTAATATTATGCAGGAGAGAATAGTGAGCAGAGAGATTCATGACATGGATAGATCATTTAATAATTTATATTAAATTAAAAGCTCCCACAATGGGAGGACATCTGAAGGGGTTGTCTCTTCTTTTAAATCCTGAATTGTACCCCACATCTTTAAAATTAAAAAAGAAGAGACAACCCATTCAGGTCTCCTCCCACTGTGGGAGCTTCTCTGTCCTCTCAATAAAGCCTGCTTTTAAAAAATTAAATTTTAAAAGAAGACAAAAGTAAATAAAAATAAGCAATAACTACCAATATTTATTAATATACTTATCTTTATCCTTTTAATAAGTCTATGTGTTTGGAAGAGTATTTAAGATGAGGAATGTAAGGCTAGAGAGGTCAAATAATTTATCTAATATGTAAAAATCTACTTTAGAAAAATATAAATGAGAAGATCTGAAATATTGTCAGATGGGAAACATAGCAAAAGTCACCATTGTGCAGTGCAAAAATGGGTATATACATTCCAAGCAAGACAACGTGTTTGCGTTTTTTTCTCCTGTTTAAACTCTCTGCTTGAATACCTGTTTTATGTGGGGTCTCCCCAGTGAGAGTGCACATGTTCCTCACTCAAGAAGACACAGCCTTCTTTATTCCAGAAGCCCCCAAGAACTACAGCATGAACCAGTGGCGTGTGCTCACTCATAGTAAGGTGGGTCCGATCACATGCCTCACCATCAGCCTAAATCTATATTTACATTTTTCTCCACATAGGACATGAAAAACCCTATAAAATTCACATGAGCCTCCTCCAAGCCACTGGGCTCCTGCCAGAGAACTCCACCTCTCCTACCCTCCAGGAGCCCATCCAGGAGCAGCCATCCCTAGACATGCAAGGTGGTTCATCCTGAAGCCCAGGCACCTGCCTAAAGGCCAGCAGGAAAGTGGTGAGTCACTTTCCTTCCTACAAGTGCCTTCTCTCAACTTGTCTCCATTTCCAAAAACAAATACATGACACAGAGATATTCACCTGTGGGGTGGCAGAGAGTGTAGACAGGGATCCTCTGCCTGCCCAGAATCAGGCTCAGAGAAACCTCCAAGGTCATAGTCGAGACCAAACTCACTCTTAGGAAGATTTTTTTCATTCCTCAAAGTTGGAAGATACTCCCTTTTCTGTATCCCCAGAACACTGTACACATATAAATTATGTATTTGCACTCTGTGTGTCTCATTAGATTATGACTTCTAAAGGTCTGGGAACTCATGTCTTTCTTCTCCCAGGGCTTTTCTCAGTATCTGGGACCAAGCAGAGAGTGATCAAATGACTGCATGACTTAGACACACCTGGATGAAAGATCTAGCGAGGACCAGATTTATAGCATTGAACTGAAATTTGTTCTGGACTGGGGCTGAAGCACCCATGGGTTCTAGCCTGGATTGAACTCTCAATCCTACTCATCCCCCCACCAAACTTTCTTTCCAAGTCTGTTTCAGATCTGGGTCTAGACTACAACTGGACTGAACATTTTTGGTAGAGGCTTTTGAATATTCCTTCTTTACCATATTTCCTAGTACCATTACTGTACTCTCCCATTAATTTTACTTTCATTGAAGAAAATGTACCATTATAATTTGGGAAAGATTTGGCAAGAATGGAATTTCTACTTAAAGTATTTTTATTGTTATGATGCTATCTCATAAGCACAAAGTTTCAAAATTTTTATTTTTAATATTCATACCCTTATTTGAGCATAAGAAAACCACTAACAGATCATTTCAAAGCTGTTTAAGAAAGGCTAGACTCCAATAAAGTTAGTTTGCTTAATCACCACATATTTTTTATGATAATACATATGTTTTATTGTTTAGAGAAGCAGCATGACCTCATACAAAATAATGCACATGACAAAATGTGCAGCTAAGCCTGAAACTATTTTTAAGGAAGTACAAGACTCAATGTCTACTTTGCTCTCTGAGTTTGTTATTAGGTGTATAGCTTTATATAAAGGGATATATCATTCTTCTTAATTGTTTGCTCTTATTAAAGATAAAGAACTGAATATATTTGGCTAGGTTAGAAACAAAATCATGGTAAGAGTAGGGATATCAGGCAATATATGGTGACTCAACTTATCTGTTAATGTGTATATGCTGACATACAGAGTGTCATGCTGGATTTAGGAATGTATTTACTTTCTTCCTTATCTCCTTTCAAATAGGTGAAAAAACTACATACGTCCTGGAGGATGCCAAACCATTGTTGAAGGGGAGTAGGATCTGTTTTGAGGGAAGGAGACTGACATCTAGGCTGCCTAAGGTCATCTGAGTGAGGGATAATTACTTTATCGGTACTGCTATCAACAATACTTTTTGCTGGATAGCACATTATATTACTCACTTTAATGAGTAATCATTGCATCAGAGTGGAGCAGAGTAAAGCTCAAAGAGTTTTGAGTAACTTGTCCAATGGAGAGGGAGAACCAGGAGCCCATCTTCTCGTCTCTGATCCAGCACAATGAGCATTGCCACTATGTGAGTGTACTTGGTGATGCATTCAACATCTCAGAGAAGCCAAGTGGATTAATGTTGTGCACCTGTTTATATTTCTAAACTCAGTTCCATTATTGAATTTTTCAGAATTTAGTAGAAGGAGGGTTTTAAAGGAAATATTAAAATACTCACAGCAGAACAGTAGGAACTGAGAACTCAGTTTTTATTGATGATTAATTATTCTGTGAAGAGCTCTTCTTTGGCATTCCTTTGACAAGGACGTTGCATAGATAAAAACCACTTCTGGGAAGGTTGGCAGGGTGTCACAAGGAACAAAGCGACCTGGGGTCTTACCACACAACCAAGGACTGACTAGAGAAGGTGTAGTTGCATCATCCACAGAGCTACCTGAGAGTTGCATCCTTCAGAAAAAAGAAGCCCAAGGTTGACTGAAAAGTAAAGCCAGATGCACTGTATGCTGAAGGTCCCTTTGATGGGAGAAAGCTGACCATGGTTAGGCACTTTGAAAGACAAACAGGAAATCTGAGTGGCAGGAGACTTACTATAAAATTGGATAATTACTAAACTGCTTGATTTAGCTTACTGAAGTCCCAGAACTCCTGGTCTCAATGGGTCTCTCCACCTCAGCCTCCTAAATATCTAGAATTACTGATGTGCACCACCACACTTGAATATTTTTAGCTCTTAAAATGGTATATGACTCCTGAATCCACTATTGTACTTAGCATCAGGAAATTTGTACAGCTAGACGTTAATTACCTCATGATAGAATGCAACAGGTGGTAGACAGCACTGTTGAGGAAAGATTTATACTGGAAAAATGGAACATAAGTTTGTCCAAACCTCCTGGTTTAGCTTCAGTCTGGAGGACATGGGCAAGAACACATTAATACCACAAGAATGCAATTAGCCAATGTCATAATGTGGGCAATTCTGCACAACACATGATTCCATATCTCTCTCTTCTGGCCATTGCAACAAATATACTGTAAAAAGAAAATACAGTAAGTCCCCTACATATGAACCTTCAAGTTGCAAACTTTCAAGGATGCAAATATGTGTTCACATGTCCAATCATGTAAGTTAGTTCACATGTCTGATGTACATTGTCATGCATATTAATCCTCTCCAAGTGATAGTGCTTTTGTATGTATGTTTTCTTTATGTATTATTTGCATGAAAAGTTCCATAATTTATTGCCTTATAGTACCAAATAGCTGACTATGTTAGTTGGGTACTTAAGCTACCTTTCTTGGGCATATGTACCGTTTGGACTTCCAATGTGCTCTCAGAACAGAACTCGTTCATTTTTAGAGACTTATTGAAGTGGAAATAAAGTAAGGTCAATTAAATGACACATGAAATAATCTCAATTTTTACAGAATCAGATCAGAAGATGGTGAAGAAGAGATGGCCAATAATGAACTGGGCCTTTTGTCAGCAATCCAATACCTGCAAGAAGATGGTCGATGATAAACTGGGCATTGGGCATCTCAGCCTCCAGAGTGAAGAGGCTCCACCAGGCCCAAAGCCTGAACAGCTCTTTGGTGTTCCTCTCAGTGATGTTTGCAAAAATGACAACCTGACAACCCCTGTTCTAGTAGGTTTTGTTTTGGTCTTCCATAGTCCTCTTAAGGAGACAGAATTCTGGGGAGTTGAGTGGTCTCATCCAAATCTCACCGCTAAATGGAGAGATCATTAGACAATCCTAATTTGGCAGAAATTTGTCAATGTTATTTAGAGTAATGAAAATCTGATTTAGGTATTGCAGGATCATAAGACAAACACAAGAGAGAAAACTACTCTGGTTTCAGCAAAGACTCATATACACTTGCTCGCATAAATCAGAATAGCCTCTGTGTGAATGAATCTCTGTGGCTTCACCTCCCCTCACATTCTCCCTTTAGCTTCTTCCTTGTACTCCACACAAGTGTCGAGTCTCCTTTGCTTACATGTTGACCTGAGACTACTCAAGCTTACAGTTCAAAATATCTCACATGTGTTTTATCTATATTTCAAGTATTTAAGCATAGAAATTTATCTCTTGGCATATATTAACCCTCTTATCTTAACAGACTGTATCAAATTAAAGCCTCAGAGATTGGCCTGTGTTATTTTAAGTGAATGCACTAAATACTCAGTGGTAACATTGAGTGTCTCATATCTCATCAAGCACTATACTAGATATAGGGAATTTTATACCTGATGTGAAGGAATGTATCATTTCAGGTACATGCTGGATACGACCACAGACCTTGCTTCTTTCCCAAAAAATTTGGGGGGGTGGCTGTGATTATCATTGTCCTTAATTCACAAATTCTTTTTAAAAAAGCTTGAATAAAGTTGTATATTGTGCCCTAAGATCGCACAACAAATAAGCTACACGCTAAATACAAATCCCTGAGTTCTCTGGTTATAATGCTTATTATCTTGTCACATTACAAGCAGAGGGCATAAAGAATGGAGCAAAAGCAAAGAAAAAACTGCCAAGAAGAAAAACATAATCAGAGAAAACCTCAGGAAGGAGACAGGCCTTCAACCTAGTATCATAGAACCTATGAAATCAAGAAGCAGGAATGGGACATATTGTCACATACAGGAGAAGAGACAAGTGGTGGAAAATGAGCATGGTGAAAAGATCTCTAGACTTGGGGCAGAGAATCCATATTAGGGAATAATCAGAGCAGGATTATCTGCCACAATAGATTCCTTGACACAGAAAAGTGTCATTTCAAAGTGCAAATTAATGGGAAAGGAAAATCTGATTTAGAATGCATACGTGTATGAGTATAGATTGGATCAGTGAGGAGAAAATGTAGCTATGCCGATAAATGTAAAATGATTCCATTCTTTAGCTCCGGCGTCATGATACATGTACTACAGCTCCCACGTTCAGAGCTGAAGCAAATTTTTCATTCAGGCTCATGAAGAGGAAGCGCCATGTGCTTTTCTTCCCTTTTTCCCCACAGGAAAGCTACGAGCTGCCTGACAGCCAGGTGATCACCATCGGCACCGAGTGGTTCCGCTGCCCCGAGGCTCTCTTCCAGCCTTCCTTCCTGGGCATGGAATCCTGCGGCCTCCACGAAACCACCTTCAACTCGATCATCGTGAGTGGAAATGCGCCACTCACCAAGGGTTTCTTTGGAAAATCGGCCATTATAAAATCACACAGAACTCACAAAGATAAACAAGATTCTGGCGCTGTAGTGGCCTTGGACAATGAATCTATTCTTGAGGTAACATCTGTCTTAAAGGTAGGTAGAGGTCTATCCTACATGCAGGGCATAACTCTGAGGCTCCATGATTCGTCTAGCCTAGGAATTATGACCTTGGAGACCGTGCCCGCGCGCTCGCGCCGACCCGTGCCCTCGCCCCGCCGCCGGTCCACGCCACTCCAGCTCGCCATGGACGATGCTATCGCTGCGCTCGTAGTTGACAACGGCTCCGGCGTGTGCAAGGCTGGCTTCGCAGGCGACGACGACCCCCGGGCCGTCTTTCCTTCCATCGTGGGGCGCCCGCGGCATCAGGGCGTGATGGTGGGCATGGACCAGAAGGACTCCTACGTGGGCGATGAGGCCCAGAGCAAGAGAGGCATCCTGACCCTGAAGTATCCCATCGAGCACGGCATCGTCACCAACTGGGACGACATGGAGAAGATCTGGCACCACACCTTCCACAACGAGCTGCGTGTCGCCCCCGAGGAGCACCCCGTGCTGCTGACCGAGGCGCCCCTGAACCCCAAGGCCAACCGGGAAAAGATGACCCAGGTCATGTTCGAGACCTTCAACACCCCAGCCATGTACGTGGCCATCCAGGCTGTGCTGTCCCTGTACGCCTCTGGCCGCACCACTGGCATCGTGATGGACTCCGGGGACGGGGTCACCCACACTGTGCCCATCTACGAGGGCTACGCCCTCCCCCACGCCATCCTGCGTCTGGACCTGGCTGGCCGGGCCCTGACAGACTACCTCATGAGGATTCTCGCTGAGCGTGGCTACCGCTTCACCACCACAGCCGAGCGGGAAATTGCGCGTGGCATCAAGGAGAAGCTGTGCTACGTGGCCCTGGACTTCGAGCAGGAGATGGCCACCGCCGCGTCCTCCTCCTCCCTGGAGAAGAGCTACGAGCTGCCCGACGGCCAGGTGATCACCATCGGCCACGAGCGCTTCCGCTGCCCCGAGGCTCTCTTCCAGCCTTCCTTCCTGGGCAGGGAATCCTGCGGCCTCCACGAAGCCACCTTCAACTCCATCATGAAGTGTGATGTGGACATCCGCCAGGACCTGTACGCCAACGCGGTGCTGTCTGGAGGTACCACCACGTGCCCAGGCATCGCCGACAGGATGCAGAAGGAGATCACTGCCCTGGCGCCCAGCACGATGAAGATCAGGGTCCTCGCACCCCCTGAGCGCAAGTTCTCCGTGTGGATTGGCGGCTCCATCCTGGCCTCGCTGTCCACCTTCCAGCAGATGTGCGTCAGCAGGCAGGAGTACGACGAGTCCGGCCCCTCCATCGTGCACCGCAAGTGCTTCTAGGCGGACTGACTGGCGCGTCACCCGCTTTCTTGACAAACCCAACTGGTGCAGAAAACGAGATGAGATTGGCATGGCTTTCTTTGTTTTTTCTTTGTTTGTTTTTATTTTTTTGCCTTGATGGCTCTCAGGACTTAAAAACTGGAACGGTGAAGGGGACAGCGAGTTGGAGCGAGCATCCCCAAAGTTCTACAATGTGGCCAAGGACTTTGACTTACATTGTTGTTTTTTTCAATCGTCATTCCAAATATCGGGAGATGCATTGTTACAGGAAGTCCCTTGCCCTCCCAAAAGCCGCACCACGTCTCTCTAAGGAGAGTAGCCCAGTTCTCTCCTGGACCACACGGGGCAGAAACAGCATTGCTTTTGTGTCAGTTATGTAATGCAAATTTTTTAAATCTTCGCCTTAATACTTTTTAATTTGTTTTATTTTGAATGATCAGCCACCGTGGCCCCTCTTTTTGTCCCCGACTTGAGATGTATGAAGACTTTTGGTCTCCCTGGGAGGGGGTGGAGGTGTGGAGGCAGCCAGGGCTTACCTGTACACTGACTTGAGACCAGTTCAATAAAAGTGCACACTTGGAAAAAAAAAAGAATAGTAATTATAGGCATAATAGATTCATAATCTGAGAAGCTGAAAAACAATCACAAGTCAAAATGTATGGAAATTGTTTTCTTTCATTGTTAAAAATGCCATAAGTTAGATAGTCTTTCCTTTGTTGTCACATACCACCCTCTCCATATGTGCTCCTGAACAGTCCACACACAATAATAATTATTATTAATAATGATAAAAACGTTTTAAGATACACATACAGAGTGTTTATCACATTTGTTGATGTGCCACCACCTCTTAATGAGGACAGCATCAACATAAGAAAAGTCTTATTAAACTTTTGAAAATAGGTATAGAGCTGCACCATAGTGAGTAAAGAATAAAAAATCACTCAAAGCGGCCACCAACAGCTCCATTCATTTCCTCATTATTCCTTCCCTGTCCTTAATGTCCTTACTTTAAAAGTGCTGTAGGAATGACTCCATCATTGGTGTTTCACCTTTACGACACTGGGGTTCCTTTGTTTAAGACTTGTGAAACTTAACCCACCACCAAGTGTGTAGTTAACAGAGTAACCAGCTCCTACCACAAGCCTTTAGACACCTGACTTTGAAAAGGGGTGCAGCAGCCAACATTCGTTTGAAATTCTGAAAATGCAATTGATTTATACAGATCAATCACAATTGAAGTTTTGAACTGATACAGAGAAATCACAATTATCAAGGTATATTTAAACAAAGGCAAATAGGAGAACAGAGAATTTGATCCATTCTATGTTGGTGCTTGTTAACAGCTCTGAACCAAAATATGGTAAGGTTGTAATGACCCAAAGAAGTTCTTTAAATTATCTTTTAAAAGGTATCACTATCAAAGTGACACTTGGGGTTTCTTTATGTCCTCTTTATATTCAGAATATGAAAAATGAGAACATTTCAGTAATGGCTTATAGTGGAACACTCCTATGCTCTGGCCATAATGATATGCACTGGGTATGCAAGTGAGAAGTTGGGTGTTGCCCTTTTTAAGATGCACACATCCAATAGATTGAATTTTCCAGCAAGACTTGGAGATACCCATCTGCATAGTTTACAATTCTGGCCTTGATAATCCCATGCCAAATATCTAGAGAGTGGGCCTAAACCAGAAATGAATATGTGATTTGGACCACATTGAGTTTGCCATTGAGTTGCCTGTAGCAGACACCCATTAGAAAATACCTATTGGCATACTCTGCTCGGGTCATGTTCTGGCTTTATTATCCAGACCCACCAAAGGAATCTGTACCTAGGGTTTAGAAAATTAGAGAGAATTATCTTAGACTCAGTGACAATTGGTCTTTCTTTATCCCCTTTAATGTTCAGACGTATGATAAATAGCAACATTTCAGTAATAGCTGACAGTGCACAACTACTATGCATGGACCATACGATACACACTAGGTATGCAAGTAATAACATCAGGCAAAGATGTTGCCAAACCATGGCCCCTGCAAGACCTCCTGAGTCAACCAGAGCTGGAGTGCTTCTTTCTGCACACAAAGGGACCACTCCATAGGAAGCAGTGAACAACCTGAACTACCATGAGTGGGTATAGAACATGACCATAGTAGAGGTCATGTTCCTGAAGGGTACAAGAGGCCTGAGGCTCTGTTCATGGCCTGCACTCCTCAATCCTAGTACTCCAGACCATGCCTACTGGCTCAATCATGAGACTGTGTGAACACTTACTGGATAATAATCATGATCATGGCCTACAGGCCATTCCTGAATGAGTTACTATTAAGTTTTTGGTTGTTTAGTGACTCAAGTGGAAGCATGGTGTGCCTTTGTGGCTAGCAAGTGGGTTATTAAGACTTGTTCATCAGTCATGGAAAGTGACACAATTTCCAGGCCACAACTGAGGAATTTTACATTTGCCTGACTCTAACACTGATACTCAGAGGCCTGAATTTGCGATGTGTCTAAATTTGCATCAGGCTTCCTTTTGTGGAGGATGTGTATGTTCCAAACTGGGGGTTATTAGGAGTAACATATAGTTATTCATTGTGGGTCTGAGTATATATCCAGTAACTTATTAAGTTCAAAGAGTTGGAGTTGTGTACAGTTAAAAGAAATGACGAGCGAAGCTGTTGTGAGAGCTTTCGCCCAACAAGCACACACAGACCAAGCAGATGGCCTAGTGCTCCCTTGCCATTAGTGCACCAGAGCATTTAATTCCTTTGTTTCCAAAGTTTCCTTGCTAGAAATCAAAAGGAGTGTGTCTCAAAAAACAAGCAAAATGTGTACTTTTAAGCATGCTTTATCAGTAGACCTTGTCGGTTTGTACTATTTTGCTAAAATGTCCATAAAGAAGACGTTTCAGAGCCAGGCTCTGTGGCTCAGCCTGTAATCCCGTGCCTTTGGGAGGCTGAGGTGAGTGGATTGCCTGAGCCCGCGGGTTCGAGACCAGCCTGGGCAGCGAGACCTCATCTCTACAATAAATCAAAAAATCAGCCGGGCGTGGTAGTGCATGCCTGTAATTCCGGCTACTTGGAAGGCTGAGGCGGAAGGATCACCGGAGCCCAGCAGGTTGAGGCTGCGGTGGCCGGGAGCGGCCACTGCACTCCAGTCTGGGCGACAGAGTGAGACTCCAACTCAAAAAAAAAAAAAAAAAGAAGACGTTTCAGACTCTAGGAGAAGACTTTATCTTCATTCCCACCATTGCCCAGACTCTGCTTTTATGCTTCTAGTTGGAGTTGGAGAAAATCTAAGCACTTCTTCTGGGTGTGCAAGTCAGTAAGCCTTGGAGTCAAGCTCTGTGTAGGTCACAGTTTGGGTGACTATGAAGGACAGGGAATCTAAAGTAAATTTTGCAATGAAATATTTTTCTCCAGTATATATTTACAAAAATATGTTTTTTAATCAATGCAAGGATCTTTTGTGCAATATCACAAGAAGCACACCACTGACCAGTGTCCATGACAAATAACCTGGTGTGATTGATCAGAGAGAAAAGGAGGAGAAACAACTGCAATCTGGAGCTAATGATGTAATAATTACTTGGGTCATAGCTCAAAAATGTAACCATCCTATTTAAAAACAAATTAGCCTGTATTTTATAGCGTTATTGACTGAAATAATGACAATGCCAAAGGGTCTCATTTGATCACATTTGGAGGCTAGTTTAAAAATAGATATTTGCCTTGGTATTGTCATTAAGTTCTGTTTTTCTCTTCATTTCATTAATATGGAATTCTTGACCATTGTACACATTCTGAATATATGCCATTGATAGAAGCTGAAACCCATTGGTCCAAGAAAAATAATGGAGGACCAATCTATTGGTATGATTTTCACTTTGTCAAGAGACAGCATTCATATATTGCTACATTAAAAAGGAATTGAGCCCTTTGAAATTAACTGTTTAATTTCATCAGTAAGCTTTTTTGTTGAACACATTCTAAAATGTTACAGGGTGTTTTCATCTATTTGATATGAATAATGTTTTCCCAGGTTAAACAATGCAGTGGTTTCTGGGAAATACATTAAGACATACTTCTCCATTGTTTTGTATATTCATTGCATTGTATACATGGTATACATAAAAAGTACTCAGTTGTTTGCATTCTCTGTATTTACAACATGCTAAGTGAAATTACTTGCTTTAAGAGTGTCTTTTACTGTATGTAGACTTTTAGACTCACGTCCAAGAAGCAGTGCTGTTCTCCTGAGGCACCAGTTAGAAGTGCTATGCAACATTGTCAAAAGTCCTTCCATAATCAGATGACAGTTTATAACCTAGCAGTTTATATTGCTTCCAGCATTTTGGGGTCACCTACTTCCTTCATCTCTGATAAAGAAAATGACCTCACTAAACAGGTAATGAGATCTCTCATTTTTATGCCCTGGGGAGCAGAATCTCCACTTTCAGCATGAAATTTAGGATATTTACTCTGAGAATCCATTTTTCAATAGTACACACATCAATTACACTTCTCTGGAGTGGCAGAGTCATTTATCCTGTTCCGGGCAGGGGGTAGTTGGTCATGGGAAGGAAGGTTGCTAAGAGTAAATGGGGAGCAGTGAGTGTCTTCTCCATTCCACTGTCGGCACTAGCACACTAGATTGTCTAACCCACATTGAGATAAGAAAGTAGTGTGATAGCACAGAAAAGACCTGGGCTTTGGAGTCTGAGAAATGAAATTCAACTTTCAACCTCCCCATCGAGGGAAGTGTTTGCACAAAGGTTGCACAAAGATTCCAAGCCACAATTTCCTCAGCTCAACAATGGCAGTGGTGGTCATGCCATCTCCTTGGTTGTAGCTGATACGTCACAGGTGGTTGGAGTCATGTGAACACCCACGGCACCCCACAGATTGCCTTTCTATGTCAATTGTAGACACAGTTGTCATTCCTGGAAATTCTTGCCAGTCTTCATCTCTCCTACTTGAATGAGTTTAATATATGGCTCCATAATCTTCCCCGGAGCTACAGTATCCCTAGAAAACCAAAGCATTTTGACAGGGCCATCCAGGGAGCCCTCTTGAGGTCAGTATCTCCCCTAGGACTTTTTGGCAGTTAAGGAGGCAGACGTTTTCTTTGCAGACACCTCCTTTCTTCACAGAAGACTCACAGAGATTCTCTGCTTCCCAAGTTTAAGATACTTCACTTAAGAATTGAACTTCACAGGTTTTCGCCCATTGAGTGCTTTACACACTGTAACTGGAGCATACTCAGTTCATTTCAAGCATCCTATGTGGGTTATGTGAAAATTGTACTATTTTTAAAGATGTGTTCATTGATATAAAGAAATTTTAGCTATTAAAGTGGGCTACGAATTATGACTTTAGTCTGGTAGGCATTTTAGTATTTATGTTCCAAATACTCTTGGAAGTATTATAGTGGTTTTTTAGAAAAACTCTTCATTTATTTGCATAGCAACTCTGAATTTTCTCTGAATTATGAATGCCATGTTTCTGTTAGACCCAAGATTCATATATGACATATGATTTATAACAATGCCAACTGAAGAGAGCACCCCATATTTATTCTTTTGTCTTACATTTTTCTCAGGTCCAACTCATGATTGAAAACTGCCTCTCCAATGTAGAAGACATCACTTTCCTGTTTGAGATGAGGTCAGTGATTTGTATTGGAGAGAAGGTACAGGAGAGGTGTCCTCTGCTGATGTGGCTTCTGGAGTCATGGCTTCCAACGAAGTGGCCTCAGGCGAGGTGGCTTCCTGCCAGGTGGCTTCTGGATACATGGCTTCCAGTGAGGTTGCTTCTGGGTTCATGGCTTTCTGCAAGTTGGCTTCCAGAGTCACAGCCTCAGGTGAGATGTCTTCAGGCCATGTAGCTTCAGGCGATCATTTCCAGGTTGTTTTCAAAAGGGTAATTTTAATAATGGTAGTTTGCTGAATCACCCCATATTATTTATGACAATATTTTCATTGTTTAGAGAAGCAACATGAAGGCTTATACCAAATAATGTACATTACAAAATGTGCAGCTAAACCTGAAACTATTTTTAAGAAAGCACAGGACTCAATGTTGACTTTGCTCTCTGACTTTGTATTAGAGTAGCTGGGTATATAGCTTTAAATCATGGGATAGACCTTTCTTCTTAATGATATTCTCCTATCGAAGCTAAATAACTGAATAGATTTGGACAGGTTAGAAACAAAATCTTGTTAAGAATAGGGACACCAGGCAATGTATAGTATCTTAACCTATCTGTTGATGTGTACTATATGGCATATTTTGACAGACTGGCATACAGAATATCCTGCTGTTTTTAAGAATGTGTTTGCTTTCTTCCTTATCTCCATTTAAAAAATGTTAGGGTGAGTGCATACTTCTGAAGGCTGCTAAATCAAGTGAGGGATAGGAGTGGGATCTGTTTTGAGGGGAGGAGATTGATGTGTAGACTCCATTAGGCCCCCTAAGTGAGGGATAATTACTTTAACAATACCGGAATGAACAATTCTTTTTGCTGAGTAGTACATTATATCACTCACTTCAATAAGGTGTCGGTAGCATCATTCATGTTAGAGTGGGAGAAAGTGAAGCTCAAAGAGTTTTGGGTAATTTGTCTAACTAAAGAGAACCAGGAGCCTTTCTTGTCATCTGTTCCAGCACAATGACCATTGGTCCTATGTGAGTGTTTTTGGTGATGCACTCAACATCTTAAAGATACCAAGTGGATAGGTAGTTTAAAAACCCTTGGTTAAATATTGCTCACCTGTTTATCTTTCTGAAACTAAGCTCCTCAATTGACTTTTCAAGATTAGGAATAAGAAGATTATTAAAGGAAATATTCAAGTTCTCATAGCAGAGCAGTAGAAACTTTGAACTCAAATTCTTTATTGACGGTTAATTTTTCCTCCAAAAGCTCTTCTTTCACCTTCCTTTGACAAGGCTGTTGCATAGTTAAAAATTTATCACATCTGGGTAGCTTGACAGGGTGTCACAGGGAACAAACACACCTGGTATCTTACCATACAACCAAGGACTTACTGGAGACAGTGGAGTCAAGTCATCCATGGAACTGCCTGAGAGCTGCAGCCTCCGAAGGAAGGAGCCTGAGGTTGACTGAAAAGTGCAGTCTGTATTCTGAAGACTGCTTTGATGGGAGAGAGCTGACCATGTTTGGGCACTCCAGAAAACAAACAGAAAATCTGAATGGCAGGAACTTTCTATGATATTGGATACTTAATAAACTCTGTTTGATTTAGCTTACTGCAGTCCTGATCTCCTGGTCTCAATGGGTCCCCTCACCTCAACCTCCTGAATACCTGGAATTACTGATGTGCAGTGCCAAACATTTAATATTTTTAGCTCTGAAAATGGTATATGACACCAGAATCCACTATCATTCTTAGAATCGGGAAACTTGTACAGCTAGATGTTAAGTACCTCATGATAGAATGCAACAGGTGGTAGACAACACTGTTGAGGATGGATTTCTGCTGAAAAGTGGAATATATGTCTGTCCAAGCCTGTAGGTTTAACTTCAGCCTGCAGGATATGGGCAAGAAGAACACATTAATAATAGGATGCAATTAGTCAATGTCATAATGTGGGCAATTCTGCACAACACGTGATTCAGTTTCTGTCTCTTCTTGGCATTGCAACAAACATTGTGTAAAAAGGAAATACAGTAAGTGCCCTACATGTGAAGCTTCAAGTTGCAAACTTTAAAAGATACAAATATTTGTTTACATATCCAAGCACATAAGTTAGCTCACATGTCTGATATACATTGTAGTGCATATTAATCCTCTCCAAGTTGTTGCGCTTCTGTATGTTTGTTTTCTTGATGTATTATTTGTGTGAAAAGTATATAATCTTTTTCTGTACAGGACTATATAGCCAATTATATTAGTTGGGTACCTAGGCTAACTTTGTTGGAGTTATGAACAAATTGGACTTACAATGTGCTCTCAGAAGAGAACTCATTATTTGCAGGAAGCTTATTGAAGTGGAAATAAAGTTAAGTCAATTCAATGACTACATTATAATCTCACTTTTTACAGAATCAAGGAGATGGTCGATGATGAGCTGTGCCTTTTTTCAGCACTCCAACACTTGCGCGAAGATGGCCGATAATAAGATTGGCACTGGGAGTTTCAGCCTTCAGAGTGAAGAGGCTTCACAGGCCCCAAAGCCAGTACAGCTCTTTGGTGTCTGTGAAAATGACAACCTACCAACCCCTGTTCTAGTAGGTCTCATTTTGGTCTTCCACAGCCCTCTTAAGGAGAGAGAACTCTAGGGGTTGA
>JAPVLO010004498.1:0-14816 GCA_027257055.1 Cephalopachus bancanus | reverse complement strand
ATTAGGGCTTGTTTTGTCTTGTGGTCTGGCTGCTTCGGGCGCCATGTTAGGGCGGAGGTGCTCCACAAAAACATTGAAAGAAAGTATTTGTAAGTGATGTGACAAATGCTGCCAATGGGATCGAGTAAGACAAGGACTGAAAATTGACCATGACATTTAGCTTTGTGGAAATCATTGAAGACATTGACTAGGACCATTTCAGTGAAGTGATGAAGTGAGAGTTTAAATTTAATGGTTTAAGGAGAGGATGGGGAAAAGAAATGGAAGCTAGAGTACAGTTAACTCTTTTTTTTGATATAAAGTATACATAGCTCTTTAAAAAAAATAATAGTCCAAATTAAGAACCACTCAACTGTCCTGTCAAACAGGTGAGTATATATCCACATTAGGTATGTCCATACAGTAGACTACAAGTCAGCAATAGAAAGAAATGAGCTGTTAATAAACACAGCTATATAAATGGATCTCAAAGACATTGTGCTAAGTGAGAATGGGAGGAGAGAAATGGAAGACAACATTCACATCGCTTTGAGTTTTTCTGTATAGAGGGACAGAGAAAGGAAATGGTATCCAGAGGGCAATGTGTCATCAAGACAATGTATTTTAAAAATTATCTTCAGCCGGGCTTGGTGGCTCAGCCTGTAATCCTGTCCCTTTTGGGGAGGCTGAGGTGAGTGGATTGCCTGACCCGTGGGTTTGAGACCCGCCTGGGCAGCAAGACCTCATCTCTACAATAAATCAAAAAAATCAGCTGGGTGTGGTAACGCATGCCTGTAATTCCGGCTACTTGGAAGGCTGAGGCGGAAGGATTGCCGGAGTCCAGCAGGTCGAGGCTGCGGTGGCCAGGAGTGGCCACTGCACTCCAGTCTGGGTGACAGAGTGAGACTCCAACTCAAAAAAAAAGAAAATTATCTTCGTTGAGTCTTAATTTACATACAATAAAATGTTTGCATTTTAAGGATTCCCTTCTATGAATTTTGGCAAATGTATACACCCTAGTATACCTAGTATTCCCTCTCACTCTCCTCTCTTTCTAACTTCCTATTGAGCCCCCCTTCCTCCATTATTTTCCTCTTTTGTACCTCCTTTTGATCCAGGGACCAAACCTACATACCACTGCACAGACAGATTGCAAGGCAGTGGGAAATAGGTTCCAGTGTGCTCATACACCTGTTGGTAGATGCTGGAATCAGCATATAGATTCTGAATCACAGCTTCCCCCTCAATTAAACTTCAAAACTGCAAAAAGTACAGCCCGCAGCCCACACTCTAACCTCAAAAGTGAACAAAGCCAGAGGACCCTCATAAGGAAGAAAAGGAGATTGCACAAGTGAAACAAGCAGCCCCACCTTCCCTGAAAAATAGAATTAAAGAAGGGGAGTGATGAGGAGAGAGAGAAAAATCTACACAAATGAAGAAAAACCAAAAGAAGAATATAGATCTCTCCCAGACCCCCGGGAGGGCAGACACTGAGAAAACTGACTTCGGAATGCAAACAATGAAGAGCCCCCAGAATGACTGGTCCCAAACTACAAACCTAGATATCAAGACATTAATGGAGAGATTAAAAAGAATTGAGGAGAGACAAGAAGAAACTATGTAGGAGCTGATATCTGAGCTAACAGTAATAAAAAATACTGTGAATGAAATAAATAACAAACTGATAAGCATGGAAAGCAGAATTACCGAACAGAAGAAAGAATCTCAGAGCTTGAGGACCAAAATATAGAACTAACCCAAACTCTTAAAAACAGAAAACAAGCTCAAAAAGACAACAAAACCTTCAAGAGATGAGTGATTACTTCAAGAGACTGAGCCTAAGAGTAATTGGCCTTCCTGAGGCAGAAAGAGAGACAGAGACCACACTGGAACAAACTTTCCATGAGATCATTCAAGAAAACTTCCCGTATCAAATCAGTGATGCAAAAATTCAAACACAAGAGATTCAGAGAACCCCTGCAAGACAACAAATGAGAAGACCAACTCCTAGACACATAATAATTCACCTAAACAAAGTAGGCATAAAAGAAAAAAATCCTAAAGGCAGCAAGAGAAAAAGGCCAGATCACCTACCATGGAAGACCAATAAGAATAGCAGCAGATTTATCTACAGAAACCCTGCAGGCTAGGAAAGCTTGGACCCCTATCTTCAAAGTCCTAAAAGAGAAACAATTTCAACCAAGAATAACCCACCCAGCCAAGTTAAGCTTCATCAGTGAGGGATAATTAAAATCTTTCCCAGATATCCAATCCCTAAGAACTTACGCTGCCACCAAACCACCTCTACATGAAACACTTAAGAAAGTACTAAACATGGAAGAAAAGGAAAAAATAACAACGTTCTTCACAAGAGTACAGGAAAAAGAATAAAATACACACGAACCAACCCCAAAGCCAAAAGAAAGACAAAAAACCAAGTGGAAGAACAACAACTCTATAAGAACTCTATGATAGGGACAAACTCTCACATTTCAATAATTAGCCTGAATGTGAATGGACTAAATGCACCACTGAAAAGACATAGAATGGCAAAATGGATAAAATATCACCAGGCAACAATATATTGCCTTCAAGAGACCCATCTCACTAGACAGGACATGCACAGACTCAAAGTAAGAGGATGGGAAACAAATTTTCAGGCTAATGGAACACAAAAGAAAGGAGGAGTTGCGATCCTAATTACAGACAAAATACCATTTAAGTTATCAAAAATTTAAAAAGATACAGAGGGCCACTACATAATGATAAAAGGTGCACTCCATCAATAAGAAATATCTATCCTAAACATATATGCATTCAACACAGGTGCACCAACTTTCATAAAGCAACTTCTAGGAAAACTAAAGAAAGATGTTGACTCTAACACCATCATAACTGGGAACTTTATACCCCACTCACAACCCTAGACAGATCATCAGAACAAAAAATCACCAATGAGATCTGGAACCTCAATGTGACTCTTGACCAAATGGACTTAATTGATACCTACAGAACACTCCATCCAAAGGACACAGAATACACATTCTACTCATCACTACATGGAACGTATTCTAAGATCGACCACATACTTGGCCATAAATCAAGCATAAGCAAATTTAAAAGGACTGAAATTTTATCATGCACCTTCTCAGACCACAGTGGAATAAAAATAAACATTAACACCAACAAGGTCCCCCAAAACCCACAAAAACATGGACACTAAACAGCATGATGCTAAACAACTCCTGGGTCAATGATGAAATCAAAACAGAGATCAAAAGATACCTGGAAACAAATGAAAATGAAGAAACATCTTACCAAACTCTCTGGGACGCCATGAAAGCTGTAGTAAGAGGGGAATTTATATCCCTACAAACGCACATGAAGAAAATGGAAGGATCACAAATTAACAGCCTAACAAGCCACCTAAGGAAGCTAGAAAAGCAAGACCACAAAAACCCAAATTTCAGCAGAAGAATCCAGATCACCAAAATAAAAGCCCAAATCCAGGACACAGAAGACAAAAAGATAATACAAAAAAATCAATGAAACATAAAGCTGGTTCTTTGAAAGGATAAACGAGATTGATGGTTCCCTAGCTAGATTGACCAAGAAAAAGAGAGAAAAACCCCAAATAAGCGCAATCAGAAACACAAAAGATGAAGTCACATCTGACCCTGAAGAAATGCAAAAGATCATTAGAGACTACTATGTACACTCGTATGGAAACAAACGTGAAAACCTTAAGGAAATGGAGGACTTTCTGTCATCACACAACCTGCCTAGGTTGAAACAAGAAGAAATTGAGACCCAAATAGACCAATAACAATCAAGGAAATTGACTACATAATAAGAAAACTACCTACAAAAAAAAAAAAAAAAAAAGCCCTGGACCAAATGGCTTTCCAGCAGAATTCTACAAGACATTTAAGAGGAGCTGATTCCAATCCTACTAAAGGTATTCCAGGTGATTGAGAAAGATGGAACTCTCCCCAAATCATTTTACGAAGCTAACATCACATTGATACTCAAGCCAGGTAAAGATCCAACAAAGAAAGAGAACTACAGGCCAATATCTTTGATGAACATAGATGCTAAAATTCTCAACAAGATACTAGCAAACTAGATTCAACAACACATCTCAAAAATCATCCATCATGACCAAGTAGGCTTCATTCCTGGGATGCAAGGCTGGTTCAACATTCGTAAAACCATAAATGTAATTAAATACATCAACAGATGTCAAAACAAAAACCACATGATTATATCATTAGATGCAGAGAAGCTTTTGATAAAATCCAGCACCCCTTCTTGATAAAAACCCTCGAACATCTAGGCATATGGGGAACATACCTCAAAATAGTAAAAGCCATCTACGAGAAACCCACAGCCAGCATACTCCTAAATGGACAAAAATTGGAACCATTTCCCCTGAAAACTGGAACAAGACAAGTATGCCCACTCTCACCCCTCCTGTTCAATATAATATTGGAAGTCCGGGCTAGAGCAATCAGAGAAGAGAAGGCAATCAGGGGTACCCAAAGAGGAAAAGAGGAAGTCAAGTTATCTCTCTTTGCAGATGACATGATTGTGTACCTTGAAAACTCAAGAGAAGCTGTCAAAAACCTCCTTACACTGATAAAGGCCTTTGGCAAAGTCTCAGCATATAAAATAAATGTGCAAAAGACAATTTCATTTCTTTACACCAATAATAAACAAACAGAAACCCAAATAAAAAGCACAATTCCATTCACAATGCCACAAAAAAATGAAATACCTTGGCATCTTCCTAAGCAGAGACATGAAAGACCTTTACAATGAAAACTACAAAACACTGCTCAAAGAAATCAAAGATGACACAAACAAGTGGAAAAATATCCCATGCTCATGGATTGGAAGAATCAACATTGTGAAGATGTCCATCTTACCTAAGGCAATCTACAGATTTAATGCAATACCCATCAAATTACCAGCAACATTCTTCTCAGATCTAGAAAAAACAACACAGGAATTCATATGGAAACACAAACGACCAAGATTAGCCAGAACAATCCTCAGCAGAAAAAACAAAGCAGGTGGTATCACATTACCAGACTTCAAACTTTACTATAAAGCTACAACAATCAAAAGAGCTTGATATTGGTACAGGAACAGGCATATAGATCAATGGAATAGAATTGAGATCCCAGAAGCAAAACCTCAATTTCTCAACCAACTCATCTTCAACAAAGCCTCCACCACCTACCACTGGGGAGAGGAGAACCTATTCAGTAAATGGTGCTGGGAAAACTGGCTGACCACATGCAGAAGATTGAAACAGGACCCCTATCCATCCCCATACAAAAAAACTAACTCCAAATGGATCAGAGACCTAAATGTAAAACCTCAAACCATAAGAACCTTAGAAAATGAAGGACATACCCTCACGGAAATTGGAATTGGCATCCAATTCCTGAACAAAACCCGAAACCCATAAGCCATAAGAGATAAGATAGACAAGTGGGACCTCATTAAACTGACAAGCTTCTGCAAAGCCAAGGAAACCATCAAGAGAGCAGGGAGACAGCCTACAAACTGTCAACTCCAGATCTGACAAAGGCTTAACATCTTGGATCTACAAGGAACTCAAACGTGCTGAAAATAAAAAAACAAACAACCCCATTATAAAATGAGCAAAAGATATGAACAGACACTTCACAAAGGAAGACATCTGAGCAGCCAACAGATACATGAAGAAATGTTCAACCTCACTAATCATCAAGGAGATGTAAATCAAAACCACACTGAGATACCACCAAACTCCAGTCAGAATGGCCATTATCAATAACTCAAAAAATAACAGTTGCTGGAGAGGGTGTGGCAAAAAGGGAACAAACACTTCTCCACTCTTGGTGGGAGTGTAAACTAGTGTAACCTCTATAGAAAGCAGTGTGGCGATTCCTAAAAACTGTAAATATCAGCCTCACATATGACTCCACAATCCCCCTACTGGGAATATACCCTGAGGAACTCAATTATCACTGTATAAAAAAGATACTTGCACATGTATGTTTATCGCAGTATTGTTCACAATAGCAAGAACATGGAAGCAACCATGCTGTCCTTCAAAAGAGAACTGGATTAAAAAAATGTGGTACATATACACGATGGAATACTACACAGCCATAAAAAAAGAACAAAATCATGAATTTTGCAGCAACCTGGATAGAACTAGAGTCTATAATACTGAGTGACCTCTCACAGAAACAAAGATCTGAGTATCACATGCTCTCACTCATATAGTGGACCTTGATCACCCAATAACTGACAGTGGTGGGAAACTATGGGGGGGGGAGGGAGGGGAAGAGAGATGGGATTAATGGTAGTAAACATCTGTCTGGGAGGACAGACACCTCTTATCAACAAGGGTGCCTGAACGAAGCATACTTATATACCTAACCCTTAACTGTACCCCACAATATCATAATAAAAAATATTGTTTATAAGAAAAAATAAAAATAAAAAATATTGTTTATAAGAAAAAATAAAAAATCTTGTCTTTATTCTTACATTTTTATTTATTTATTTATTTATTTATTTATTTATTTATTTTTGAGTTGGAATCTCACTCTGTCGCCCAGACTGGAGTGCAGTGGCTGCTCCCGGCCACCGCAGCCTCGACCTGCTGGGCTCCGGCGATACTTCCGCCTCAGCCTTCCAAGTAGCCGGAATTACAGGTGCACGCTACCACCACCTGGTTAATTTTTTGATTTATTGTAGAGATGATGTGCCACCAAGTAGCCCAAGTGGGTCTCGAACCCGTGGGCTCAGGCAATCCACTCACCTCAGCCTCCCAAGGCGTGGGATTACAGGCTGAGCCACCGAGCCTGGCTTTGTTTTGTTTTTTTTTTCTTGTTTTTTGAGTTCAAAACAGTTTTTGAACTCATCAGATTTGATGCCTTTTAGTAGCTTCTGCCTTTTTTTGTTTCACCTCTTCTACATTGGCAAAACATTTCACTTTGAGGACTTTTTCATCCAGGGAAACAAACAAACAAAATAATGTTGCTCGGGGTAAGATGGGAGAATAGAGAGGGGGGGCGTGGGGATTATCATGACATTTTTGGTCAAAAACTGCCGAATACTCAGCGTGGTGTGGGCAGCTACACTGGTAAATCATCCATCATGAAATGGGCAAATGTGTTGAAAGAATCTCCAAAGAAAAATTTACTGAAGCCAAACGCAATCTCTCACAACAACGCTATCTGGTACACTAATGTGGATGAGTTTCTGGAACACTTGTCCAGCGGGGGAATCCTGTACTACAAGGGGCCTAGCATCCAAAAGATAATTCTGGCTCTTTTATGGTTCCCCTCATAGTACACTTCTGTGGTTTTTATGTGAATTTTCTGGTGAGTAATAATGAACATCTTTTCAAGTACTTACTGGCAAATCCAAGATAACCTTTTGTGAAGTGTTTGTTCAAAAAAGTTTTTGCCCATTTTAAAATCGAGAGTTTCTTCTATTTTTGGTTATTGGATTATAGGAGTTCTTTATAGTCTGGACATGAGTTCTTTGTTAGATATATGTGCGATGGTATTTTCTTCTACTCTGTGGCTTGATTTTAAATTTCTTATTAATGTTTTTGAAAGAGCAACTGTTTTAATTTGGATGAAATCCAATTTATCAATTTTTCTTTTATGGTTTGTGCTTTTGTATCCCTTCTAGAAAATCCTGTTTACTCCACAATCACAAAGACTGTTTTCTGTGTTTTCTTATAAAACATTTTAATTTTAGCTTTTCTGTTTAGCTGTGTGATCCATTTGAGTCCATTTTATATATCGTTTGAAGAAAGGGTCAAGGTTGAGATTTTTATCCAGAAAGTGTATCCAATTATTCCAGCCCCATTTGTAGAAAAGACTATCACTTCTTCATTAAATAACTTTGGATGCTTTGTCAAAATTTATCTATTTATTTATTTTTTGAGTTGGAGTCTCACTCTGTTGCCTAGGATGGAGTACAGTGGCATGCTCATGGCCATGCAGAGTTGACCTGCTGGGCTCTGGCGATCCTTCCACCTCAGCCTTCCAAGTAGCTGTAACTACAGGTGTGTACTATCATGCCTGGCTAATTTTTTTTTTTTTTTTTAATTTATTGCAGAGATGAAGTCTGGCCAAGTTGCCCGGGCTGGTTTCGAACCCACAGCCTCAGGCAATCCACTCTCCTCGGCCTCCCAAAGTGCTGGGATTACAGGCTGACTTGTTACTGTTGATGTTGACCTTGATCACCTGGCTGACATAGTTTTTGTTAGGTCCCTCCAGTACAAAATACTCCTTTTCTCCCCCTCTTTTGTTCTGTACTCTTTGGAAGTGAGGTCACTGTGCACAGCTCACTTAGGAACGGGAACGTAAGCTCTACCCCCTTTTTTTTTGAGTCAGAGTCTCACTCTGTCACCTAGGCTGGCATGCAGTGGCACACTCACGGCCACTGCAGCCTTGACCTGCTGGGCTCAGGTGATCCTTCTAGCCCAGCCTTCCAAGTAGCTGGAACCACAGGTATGTGCTACCATGCCTGGCTAGTTTTTTGATTTATTGTATAGATGAGGTCTCGCCAAGTTGCCCAGGATGGTCTTGAACCCCTGGGCTCAGGCAATCCTCTTGCCTCTGCCTCCCAAAGTGCTGGAATTATAGTCGTGAGTCACCATACCTGACAAGCTCTACCTCTTGAGGGTAGAGTATCTACATAAAATGATTTAGAATTTTTCTGAAGGGGAAAAATTTGTCTACTTCCAACTATTTGTTTACTTATTCAATCATTTGCCTATATCAATATGGATATTTATCTTATACCTTAGGTTGTAATCCATTACTCTACTTGGTGCTAAAATTGTTCTCCTTGGCCACTGGTAGTTCTCTCTGTCTGTGTTCCTTTGACATACTCAATCATTGTGTGGGTGTGTGTGTCTGTGTTTATGAGCACTTCTTTTCTGGCACTACAAGATGCTCCAAACTCATCTTGAATGTTTTCTGCCCCCATCCTAGACTCAGTCATTTCTCCAAGGATCTCCATTTTTTTTAAATTGAAGAATGCTATTTTTTTGGTTTTGCTTTCCATGGGGATTTTTAATGTACTATCAACAATTGGCTTGGTATATGAAGACCCAGAAGTATCTCAAAGCTCTCGTTACCATTTTTGTATTTCACAGTTTATGTTTTAAAAGTCAGAAACCAGCCGGACTCGGTGGCTCAGCCTGTAATCCTGTGCCTTAGGAGGCTGAGGTGAGTGGATTGCCTGAGCCCGCGGGCTCGAGACCCACCTGGGCAACTTGGTGAGACCTCATCTCTACAATAAATCAAAAAATTAGCCGGGCGTGGTGGTGCGCGCCTGTAGTCCAGCTACTCGGAAGGCTAGGCGGAAGGATCGCCGGAGCCCAGCAGGTCGAGGCTGCGGTGGCTGGGAGCGGCCACTGCACTCCAGTCTTGGCGACAGAGAGACTCCAACTCAAAAAAAAAAAAAAAAAAGTCAGAAACCCCAGCCTTAAGTAGTCTTAAAGCAGGCTAGGGATAAGTTGCAGTTGAATGGACTTCTTCACCGGGTCTCCCATTTCTTTCCAACAAGCAATCAACCTATATTCGTCATTGAGCCCCAGCTCCCAACTCCCTAGACATCCCTCATATGCTGAATGTAATCTCTTCTCATATAAAACCAGAATTACCCACACATACACCACCAGTCTCCAAGTCTCCCACATCGGCACAAAAGCCTCTCAACATTCATCTGGTTGCGAATCAAGGACCTCTCTCCTTCTTCTACTGATCCTGCACAGATTTCATTTGCCTACCATCTCCTTTTCCATTTCTTCCACGACACTCATGACTCAAGGCAACAAAAGAACGGAGAATGGTATTAAAAACAAAGATCTATGTACTCTTTTTCTATTTTTTATGGGCCATATTGCCAACATCAAGAATAAATGAGAGAATATCACTAAAGGATCTTACAAATACTTAAAATATAATAAGAGAATATTACAAATAATTGTGTACCTAAACTTGATAACAGATAAATTTGACCAGTTCCCTGAAATACACACACACATACATCACTGAATTTGTTATAAAAAACTTTCCCATAAAGAAAACTACAGAGGTGAGAGGATTGCCTGAGCCCAGGAGTTTGAGACCAGCCTAAGCAACATGGCGAGGCCGTGTCTCTACAATAAATAAAAAATATTAGCTGGGCGTTGTGACGCGCACCTGTGTTTCCAGCTACTTGGAAGGCTGAGGCAGAAGGATCACCCAAGTCTAGCAGGTCAAGGCTGCAGTGCCATGAGTGTGCCACTGCACTCCAGCGTGGGTGACAGAGTGAGTCTCTGGCTCAAAAAAATAAAAATAAAAATAAATAGATAAACAAAACTCCAGGCCCATATGATTTTGCTAGTTAATTCTATCAAATATTTAAAGTTAAATAATCCTAATATTACAATAATTCTTTGAAAAAAAAGTACTAAACCCTTCCCAAAATATTTTATGAAGTCAGCATAAGCTAATACCAAAACCTGACAAAGAGAGAAAACAAAATTATAAACTAAAATTCCTCCTTAACATAGATGGAAAAGTCCTCTCACAGTTACTGGTAAATCAAATCCAGAAATATAAACAAGGATTATACATCATGACCAAGTAGATATTATCACATGAATGTAAGTTTCATTCATGTCCAAGAAGTTAATCAATATATTGTAAAGCAAAAAAAAGATAAGAATTCCCCACCCTTCAAAGATCATGGCTTACACCCCTATAACAAAAGACTGAGTAACAAGAGAAAAGCATAACACATTTATTTAACAAAGTTTTATGTAACATGAGAGCCTTCAGAAATGAAGATCCAGAGACCCAAGGAAAACTGTTTTCATGGAAAGTCTGATGAAAGAAGTAGATAGTTGTGGAGAGACATGATTAGACAAAAAGGGTGATAAATTGGAGGGAACTTAGGAAGACTTGTTTGTTGAGATTCTTCTTGCCTTCTCTGTGTAGCATTTTTCCACTTCACCGTTCCTACCCCCACTGCAATTCCACTCTCCTTGCCTGCCCTCTAGGGTACCGTGACAAACTTTCAGGTGAGTTAAGTCAGAGAATTTCTTTATAACCATGCTTTACACAGAAGGGTGGGAGGAGGTAAAAGTGACCTTGGTTCTGCAGCTTTCTCAACTGCCAAGGTGTTCTAATTTGGGGTATCGTGTTCTGAGCCTTGACAATATCAATGCATGTTTTCTTTTTTTTCTTTTCTTTTCTTTTTCTTTTTTTTTTTTTTGAGGAGGAGTCTCACTCTGTCGCCCAGACTGGACTGCAATGGCCGCTCCTGGCCACCGCAGCCTCGACTGCTGGGCCCCGGTGATCCTTCCCCCTCAGCCTTCCAAGTAGCTGCAACTACATGTGCGCACTACCATGCCTGGCTAATTTTTTTGATTTATTGTAGAGATGAGGTCTCACCAAGTTGCCCAGGTGGGTCTCGAACCCGCGGGCTCAGGCAATCCACTCACCTCAGCCTCCCAAGGCGCGGGATTACAGGCTGAGCCACCGAGCTCGGCTGTTTTCTTTTTTTCTCGAGGTAACCATGCAACTTATCATGAGTTTCATTTTCTCGGGAGTCAAAATCTTACACTGCCTGTAGTTTAGTCCCTAACAACAGTTGCCTCATATTTTGCCCAGTTGTGTCTCTGTCTCTGTTTTCTGTCCCTGTCTCTATCTCTCTGTGTGTCTCTCTCTGTCACTCTCCATCTCTGTCTCTTCCCACCTCTGTCTCCCTCCATCTTTGTCTCTCTCTGTCTCTCCATCTCTATCTCTCTCCCTCTCCTCACTCCTTTCCCTTCCCCTCCCCTCCCCCTCCCTCTCCCTCTCATTGCAGTGGCACACTCACATCCACTGCAGCCACAACCTGCTGGCCTCAGATGATCCTTCCACCTTAGCCTTCCAAAGAGCTGGAGCTACAGGCATGCCACCACACCTGATGAATTTTTTGATTTATTGTAGAGACGAGGTCTTGCCAAGTTGCCCAGGCAGGTTTGAACCCCTGGGCTCAGGCAGTCCTCTCGCTTCTGCCTCCCAAAGTGCTGGGATTACAGGTGTGAGCCACTACGCCCAGCCCCAAAAAGACATTTCTTTAAAATGGGAACTATTACCATGCTTGCCCACTAATGGAATTTATTCAGTAGAACAATCAAAAAATGAGTGATACTTTAACTGTTGATTTTTTGAACAACCATAGAAGGCTTTCCCTTGTACTCTCCCTGGGCAATTTGCCATTCTAACTTTAGGCTCTTAAGAAACAAGTCCCTTTCCTGTTCACTTTTAGCCCCTACCTTTTAGCTTCTGCGGCTGTGTTTTTATGTTCCAGATTACCTAGCACCTGTGGTACTCTACATAACTTGTAGACCCTGCCAAACTTTATGAAAGGGAACAAAACACTAGCGTTGAAAACAACTATCTTCTTTCTGGTTAAGATCAGAGGTCACTGGAAGGCTGGGGCGGAAGGATCGCCAGAGCCGAGCAGTTCGAGGCTGCGGTGGCCGGGAGCGGCCATTGCACTCCAGTCTGGGCGACAGAGTGAGACTCCAACTCAAAAACAAAAAAAAAGATCAGAGATCATAACCTAAGGATTGAGCCTGTTACCCCTTTCTACTTGTGGTTTATTTTACATTTGGGGCTTTGAACTTGATGTAACTATAGTACCATCACTTTCATCTGTTATTATCACTTTCATTTATTTTCTGAATCTAGAACTTGCTGTTTCTATGTTCACGAGTCACTTAGATTTTAGACCATGCTTCTTTGCCTTAATAGACGATGTTTCCTGGTTCTGTGCTAGACATAACCTGTTTGGAGCTTTGGAATCTCCTAGAACTGATCACTTAGATATCTGGTTAGCTGTTTTTCTAGTTAACACTATACCGACATTGCAGGACACTTTACATCATGCCCCTAGGCTATTTCTGGTCAGTATACACTAAAATAAAAAAATGATTCTAGATATCCTAGCTCCAGACTCCTGGTTATACATTCATAGTGCACATTTTTACATTGATGCTAACCTTTATTTGATCTTGTGTTCTGGAGATGTCATCACTTCCCCCGGGAATTATCTTTGCATTTCATTTGGGTGATGGGAGGCCTATCATTCCCCCCCAAAGCAGCAGGATTCCTTGTATCTCAGTGCCTCCATGCCAGACGGGCATGCTGCCTTTGCTGGTGAACACATAGAAGTCTTGCATAATCTTTAAAAATCCCACTTCAAGCCAGGCTCGGTGGCTCAGCCTGTAATCCCGCGCTTTAGGAGGCTGAGGTGAGTGGATTGCCTGAGCCCGCGGGTTTGAGACCTGTCGGGGCAGCTTGGCAAGCCCTCATCTCTACAATAAATCAAAAAATTAGCCAGGCGTGGTAGCGTGTGCCTGTAGTTCCAGCTACTTGGAAGGCTGAGGCAGAAGGATCGCTGGAGCCCAACAGGTCGAGGCTGCAGGGGCCCGGGGAGCGGCCACTGCACTCCAGTCTGGGTGATAGAGTGAGATTCCAACTCAAAAAAAAAAAAAAAAAGTCCCACTTCACCAGGCAACCATATTTTACACTGTATTTATGAATCATTGCCAACCTCATTTTGTCTCCATTGCTGTATAAAAGTTTTATAGAAACCAGGATGCATATATTTCAGGAATCATTGATTAAGAACAAGACAAAGGAGAAATCACACAGCTAAAAGTGATAAAGCAGAGAATCAACTCCAGAATTCAGGGTCTTCACTATTTCCTACATGACTGCTATAGTTTGCATGTGATTTGTCTCTGCCAAAACTCATGTTGAAGTTTAATTGCTAATGTAAGGATGTTGAAAATAGTGCAGAGAAAAGGTGAAACCCAAATGCTTTTTCTTAAAAGATATTTAAGAAGAGGCACGGAGAAATGGTGTTGGCAGCATGAAGATATTAAAAGGCAAGATTACCTTATCTAATGCACAACTCTAATAACCTGGGAAAACAAGAAAAGGGGAAGAGTGTGACGATATCTATGTATAATATACAAATTAATTAATATGTCAAATAAGTTATTAATACACAATTATATGAATATATAATGTATGTATACATACACATATATACATACATATGTGTATACATGCATATGTAAATACATATTATAATGTACATGCATTACATATATAATATGGAATTTTTTTCTTGATATGAGGAAAGTCTTTTCTAATCAGCAATTAGATGTCAATGAACACGGTATCAGAGCGTACAAGATAAATTAAAATTTATTTATCATAATCTGATTATGAGATGATGACAAAAAAAAGAAAAAAAGAAATCTGTTGCATACAAGAAAGGTTTCTTTTCCTCCATCCAAACACATCAGGCTGTCATCTTTTCTTTTCATTTAAAATGGTCATATAGACTGAGTTGCAAGCCAAAGTAGAAAAACTACTAGAATGAGTTAGAAGAAAAAAGGTGCATTGAATTGATAGATTATATAGGCATGGAAAGATTGCGAGATTTTTTTTATTTTATTTTATTTATTTCTGAGTTGAAGTCTCACTGTTGCCCAGGCTGGAGTGTAGTGGCATGCTCACAGCCACCGCAGCCTTGATCTGATGGGGTCAGGTGATCCTTCTGTCCCAGCCTTCCAAGTAGCTGGAACTACAAGCATGCACCACCACGCCCAGCTAAATTTTTTTATTTATTTTAGAGATGAGGTCTCACCAAGTTGCCCATGGTCTTGAACCCTGGGCTCAGATAAACCTCTTGCCTCTGCCTCCCAAAGTGCTGGGATTTCAGGCATGAGCCACTGAGCCCCGCAAGTATAAATTTTT
>JAPVLO010004497.1:0-15106 GCA_027257055.1 Cephalopachus bancanus | reverse complement strand
AACTGAAGTCACCTAACTGGTGCCCGTCCTTTCCACTAGCGACTTGGCCTCAGTGGGTTTTCAGACAGACCAGGAATGTTCCGTCTTAAGGCCTTTTGCACACCTGGTTTTTCTCTTTGGGCCCACAAAGCTGCCGCTCCGCAGAGGCGGCTCACCCAGCCCCGGCTGAAGGCAAGTCTTTCCCCCAGCAAGCCCTCGCTCTATGTCTTAGTCACAGGCACTTGTCCGGCTGATGCTGTTTCATTTATGCATGTTCCACGGGAGTTCTGTCCATTCCTGTCGGCATGCACTTGGTTCCATGATATCTCTGGTTCTCTGGGGAAGACTTGGCACTGGCATAATGGAAAGCAAAAAACTATCTGTCAAAGGAGTAGATGAGTGAATACCTGAGACGTTTTTTCCCTCAAGTTCAACCAGCCACAGATAGAACTTTGTATGATCTTTACAATAAGAACAAGAACAGCAGTAAATGCCGCCGCTGTATTTTCTGAACACAGAACACGTCTGGAGGACGCACGAATTGAGGCTGGTTCTGACCAGCTCTTGATGAAACATTGCTTCTCTTCTATTTAAAAACGGTTTCTTGGGGGAGGCGGGACAAGCACAGAAAGAACCAGTCATCTAGGAGGAGGAAAGCTACACTTGCCTCACGGTGGCAGCCGGCGGCCACTTGGTTCTCAGGCCCTTGCTACCAGCCCTGCATCTGGCCTTGTTAGGGCAGAAAAGCAGATAGGCATGTGAACTTAATGCTGGTCATTCTCACCCATCAGGAGACCAACCTACTTTTCCTTTCTTTCTCTCCCAACCTTACAGGTACATAGAAAATTGTCCCTTACAAATTAGCACCAAGAAAAAAGTACTGGAAATATGTTTGTGGGACATTGGCACATAAAAACACCAGCTCCTGACAGTATGACACAAGTTCACAAGCAATGGGGAACGCGACAGAAGAGACAGAATGCCTGGGGTGCGAGGATACAAGTGACCTAAAGGCAGTCTTTATGTAGTCTGCAATAGCATGGGTTTCAAAACACCAGAAGCCATTTGCTCACAATACTTACTTCATGCTTAGCTCGATGCTGCAGTATAAATTTTTTAATTAAAAAGATAAATGTTTCTTGGGCTGAAATGGAAGTCATCGCTGATTTTTAAACAGGTGGTGGTGTTTTTCTCTGTCTCTGAAGACATCTCAGGACTTCCATCTCAGGACTTCCATCATCAAAGACTGAAAACTCCAGGTGGGCTGCGGTGAACACTAGTCTTCCCAGCCTCAGTTTCCAGAAGTCAGAGGCTCAAACTGCAGAACTGGGGGAAATTCTGTAACCTTAAGGATTATTTTCATCTCCCAGAGACAGTTGCTTTGTGCCTTCTCCCTCTTCCAGCCTAGACCTCATATGGCCCAGAACTGCAGAAATAACGAAGCAGCAATGAATGAGGCCCAATAAAATCTTTAGACTCACTTCCAAATGGAAAGGGAAGGAATATCCCAGGGAACAATAGGTAAACGGGGAGAATAAAACTAAACCCCAGGAAAATTATTTCCTTACAGACAAGGAATGCTCATTTATGGACAGTCATCTACAGTGTGACCATTGGGCCAAATGCACGGGGCTAGAATTATCTGCATTCTTTATATAATTTCATGTGTAAGATTTTGAAAATTTCTTAGATGTCAAAAAACCCCATTCTTTGAGTATTTAGATTTTCATTTCCAAAATTCAGAAACTGTTTTTTAAGGGTAAAAAAAGATTGCAATAAATCTAAATTTTGTGAAAGTCAAATAAAATACACTTAAACAGATGTGAATAATTGTGTATATATATTATATTAACACAGCATTAAAGATATGTCTGTGGCACATGGGCTTTAAACAAGTTGTCAATGGTAACACAGTTTTCACTTCAGTTTCTAACTTAATTTCTGATGTACACACACACCTATGCACACCTGGAAAGATCTGTTACTGTTTTTAAGAAAAGACTATTGTCAAAGTTCTTACATACACCTGCATATCATGAATGAATTAAAACCAAGTCTTTTGCTCATTTCACTTCAAAATCATGTTACTGTACTGATCTGGTATTCCTTCCTTTCTACAATCTGATCTTCTTAAAATACTTTCTTAAAAACACAAAATAATCATATTCAAAGTTTGGATGAAATTATTTTATCTTTAATTTGTTTAAGGCACTTTTTATGCTCTTTTATTGGGTACTCTGTGTGAATATCTGTGTGTGTGAGTGTTTATTCAAGATTGACAGACTAAATTTGAAAGACATTCATCGACTTTTGCCTACCAAGAATTTTCTGATTTTCTTAGGGTTTTAAAGTCCCAGAATAACCTATAATTTAGGTTTGTTATTGTTCTCTCTCTAGCTCTGTCAATCTCTCTCTCTTTCTCCTCTCTCTCTCTCTCTCTCTCACACACAACACACACACACACACACACACACACACACACACACACACACTTGGTGCTGACAACTCTGAGATTCCAGATGGTCAAGAAAAACAGAATTACCTTAACATCTTTTAAGCTTGAAGTGCACTAATATATCAGTGAATAGCAATGTGGCTGTGTCATTACAGACAAAATTATAGCCTTCTCTATTTCCAAGGAACAACATGCAGGGATAAATTTATGCAAAATGTCAGAAGCAATAATTAAATATATTTCAATAGAATGACCTTATAATTTTTGAACCTAAGTAAGACAAAGCTATAAGAGATAGCCAAGTTTCAATACATTTGATGTTAATACCTTTGTCTTGTGGTATTAAGAACATGAAAGAATACAAAAAAAGTTTTAAGTTCAAAGTTTTTTAAAGTTAGATGGAAAAGGCATTTATTGGCATTCCAACAAAGTTTTAAAATTTAATTAGAAAATGCATATACATTTCTTAAGAGCTAAATACATTCTACACATAAACAAGTGAAAGTCATAGGTAGGAGGGCAGTTTTGTAACTGGGAAATCTAGTTCCATTAGATCCAGGGGATGTGAGCTATGTAACTTACTCTTGGAGCTTGGGGTCTCTAACATAGAAACTCCAAATAAGCTTCTGTTAGCAGGGCAAAAAAAAATCAGCCACTATCCTGACAAAAGTTTCAATCATAATAAATCTTAGTCATATAGGATGGTGTTCTCTTCCTCAGCAGTAAGATTTAGAACTCAGAAGTGAATGTTCTGAGTAGCTTCAGTTGCCGGATGGTCACTGCTTTCTTCATGTGTATGTTTCTCCTCTGTCTCAAGAGGGTTTATCATTAAACCCAGAAATATTTAAAACATTAAAAGTCCAAGTAAAGATAGATTGGCATTGGAAAGAGACTGATCTGCTTGGAAATGTATACATGGCAATATTTAAGAAAATTTGGCCCAGGAGAGTAATAATTTTAAAGGTGCAAAATCAAATGTGAAACTGAGTACTTGATACAGATATTTGATTTTAAATTTTATAATAATGTCATGAAGAATATTGGGATATTTGGTCAAACATTTGCATTCATCATTTTTAATGTTATAAAATTAACATTAATGAGAAATGTCTGTTTATGCAGGTAACTGAAAAACTTAAAAGTGAAAGAAAATATATTACATTTAGAAATGCTGATGAATTAGAATAATAGCTTCCTAATTTCAAATTAAAATATATGATTAATTGCTTGATTTTGACATACTATTTTTAATTGATAGCTTATTATTTATGTACTCTTTTAGAACAACTGAATGAGTTTATGGGCCACTATAATTATTAATTAGATTTATAAATGTTATTTAGATACTTGGGGAAAATTACTGTCATACATTTGAAGCATTTGAAATAAAATAAATTGTACAACTTTATAAATACATTTAAAGATATTTAAGTGTCTTACATTTGTGAACAAGATCAAATATTATCCATAAACCTCTAAAATAATGGTTAAACATTTTTAGATTTATAAAAAAATGAGTTATTAAAAAACTTAAGGAGAGACTAGATTTCTAAATACACAAATGTAATAAATTGAATATCAAGCATTAAAATAAGCTTCAAGTTTTCTCTGCATAAAAAAGGCAGCTAAACTCATAAGAAATCTGCATTTGTCTTAATAGAAAATTGCGTACTGTTTAACAGAGATAATTTATACACCCTTCCATGCATTCTTAAAATTCCAAGGAACTTCAAGGTGTTGAGGAGTTTGTCTTCTGAGACAGATCCTATCAGTTCTGCAGACAACACCAATGAGTTGAGCCATCCCTCCATGCACTTGTGTCCTCCATGGAACAAACTTCTCAAAGTCTTTCATTGCAGTGAACACAAATATTTGTTCTCTTCACTCCTCATATTCTAATGACAGTGGCTCTGCAGAATAAGTTTAGACTGACGAGTTTATATGTGTATTATTATAAATTCACAAAGAACTCCTTTTCACTTATTTTCTTATAATGTTCTTTCCTTTTGCTGTATAGACAGAGTAAGGGTGAAACTCATTAGGAAGTATTCCCTACAGAGAAAATGTTTATGAAAGCTTGTTCCTGTGCTCTTTTTTTTTAAAAATAAAAAGTAATTGAAAGTTTCTTTAAATGGATTTTTCTTAAGAGAGTAGAGAAAAAAATGTTTTCATCACAAGTGCTTTTACCAAGCAACCCAAAATATATGGCATTTATATTAAACAAGTAGATTAACATTTGATTGCCAACATTTGGGTTCATATAAATTTGTTATCATTACTCTCAACTGGATGCCCAGTGTTGCCTAAAAAAAAAAAATACTGTATTTATTTTGTTCAATTTAATTCCTTTCCCTTCAAAATGATTATTTCAATATTTTTCCATAAACTTAACTCTCTGAATTTCCCTTTGCTCTTTGTCCTTCTTGCCTTTTTCTTCCTTAAGACAATCAGAAGCCAAGTACAGGAAGTTGTGTTGCACCCTTTTCTAAACCAAGCCAACGCCAATCTGCACTGTGACCACTTCCTCTACTGTTCAGGAACGTCACAAAATCAATTACGCAGTTTCTTTCATCTCAACCAAATTATCCATGTAACCCCATTTTCCTGACTGTTTTCTCCTAAACTTTTCAGTAGTATTGTCAAAATTCCTCATCCTAAATTTTTATCTCTTATCTAACGTTCTACAGAGTCCAATCTGATTGCTTGTTTCTATGACTCAACCAAAATAACTGCATACATTATGAAAACAAAAGAGCTAGTCACCATTTTAAAATCTAAAATATCAATTATTGACTATGCAAGATTACTAGATGCAGTCTACCATACTTTTAAAATATATATATATGTGTGCGTGCATACACACAAACACACACACACAGAGAAAGAGAGAGAGAGAGAGAATTTTCCATGTGCTATCAGTTGTATTCCCTGGTGAAAGGCACAGGGAACAGCCAGAAGGACGTCTCCCGAGATGGCACCAACCCTATAGGGAACCTAACAAAGACAACAAAGGCCGTAAATTCCTGCCTTTTCCACCCCCGCGAAACTTAAACTCATGCACAAATATTATCTCCCTATAGGAATACTGCCTCATAGCTCCCCCCAATAAAGACCCTAAGATGGCTCTGGCTGGCACGGCCAGGCTCAGAGAGCACAGGCCGCCCCCCCCCAAAACCGATAAATACAGACCTCTCTCTCGCCCTCTCTTTCTCAGTCCCCTTTTTCCCCCACCAGGTGGTTACAGACCCCCTTTCCCTCTCTCTGTAGCCACTGCTCTATTAAACCTCTTGGCCTCAAAGGGTATTGAGCCCACTGGCGCCATCGTCCTTCATTGGTGCTGTGCCCGGGTCGGGAGCCCTCTCGCCCAAGGCGAGGCCCCGTCCCGTTGCCGATAGCACTCCCCCCTTGAGGCCTTCGCCCACTTTCTTGAATGCCAGCGCCGCATCCATCACCACCTCAGATTGGTAAGTGCCCCTTCCTGAAAAACCTAACAACCTCCCCGGGATAACCGAAAGGGACTGACCATTGTTCATCTGGCAGCTCTTTCAGCCCTGGGTGGGGGGGGGACCACCCCCTGCCTAGGCTTTCAAAGCCACAGCGGACCCCCTACTGGTTTTTCATTCCCCCGCCTAAGACTTTTAAAACCACCTCTTTAACTCCTATTAGCATTCAAAAAGTGGGCAGAGATTTCCCTCCCTCCCCTCCCACTTTGACTCATTCAACTCTTGGCCTTAACGGGTGTTAGGTCCCACCATGAATCGGGCCTTTCTCACCCTTGTGCAGGTCTTTTCCCCCCCTGGGCAGGATCCCGATTCGGCGCCTGTGACCAACCCTGCTCTCTCACACCCCCCCCCCCTTCTGAACGCTCCAGCCACATTCACACTAGCACTCGTTGAATAGGCAAGTCCCCATCTCCTAACAAGGGAGTAAAAACTATCCAGGAAAATCTGGGGGGAATGGACTTTAAAACCCCCCCCTTTCCGGGCCCCCCGGGCAAGGAAAAACACACCCGCCTCAGCTCTCAAGACCCTGCAGACCCTAAGGGCTTCTTCTTCTACTTTATCTCTCTCAAACTTTAAAAACTCCCACGGCTGTGGTTTACAGCGGGTCCCAGGGGCCCCACGGCTGTTAACCCATGGCAGTCAATAAAATTCTCTCTGTCTCTTCCCCCCTCCCTAAGGAACCCCATGGCTGTTGGGCCAGTCTGTTGGCCCACAGCAGATTCTAAGGGGGTCTCACATCAAAACTCTCTTCGGCTGGCAGTAAAGAAAACCCCCTACCCGCCATCTCAGTCAAGTGTTCTCTGTCTGATTCAGGAAATCTCAGCGCTGGGTAACTTGACCCTTGGTTCTCCAGGAGAACTCAGGCTGTGCCAAATTTCTGTGATGACAGACTTTGGACAGCCACACTTCTTGGACAGCTGACTCTTCAGGGGACGCCCATTGAGTCTGACTGTTCCCCATGGGGGGCTCATCTTCTCTGCTGGCTGATTCTCCTCTCAAATGCCTTTTAAACAATCTCTCTACTCTCTCTCTCTCTCTCCTAATATTAAGCCCAAGCATCTCATTTGCCTCTGTACACAGGACTGGCCTACATACCCCTTAGACAATCAAAATCAGTCCCCCCCAGGGATCCCTCAATCGTGATATTATCAGGGATTTATATAACTTTTGTAAGCGTTCAGAAAGGTGGGTGGAGATTCCCTATGCCCAAATCCTTTTCTCTCCTCCGTGAACATCCTCGGCTGTGTCTCACCTGAAAACCCTCTAACCTCCACCCCCAACTCATGCTAGCATCTACTGTTTCCCCCTGTAACGTCCCTTTCTCCCATTGTTCCAAGCATGTGTAAGCCTCCTCCTCTAGATTACCCTCCTGCTACAGACCCTGCAAATTCTATTTCTGCTCCCTCCTCCTCCGTCTCAGATTTCGAGCCTGCAGATGAACCTCCCTGTATAGGCAATGCAAAGCTCCCCCGCCCCCCTTCAACCCCTCCCACTTCTGCTCCAGAAGTTCAACCTATATATCCCCCCCTTCCAACCGCTTCCCAGTGCAGTCCTCTGGTAACCCGACCCAAAGGGCCCACATCTGTGGTCCTAGCCCCCTTTCCGCGAAGTAGCAGGCGCAGAGGGTATTGTCCAGGTGCACGCCCCCTTCTCTATCTCAGACCTCTCACAAATAGAAAAACGTCTTGGATCATATACAACTAATCCTACCACTTACATTAAGGAGTTTCAATACCTCATCCAGTCCTATAGCCTCACTTTTCATGATATATACCTAATCCTTTCCAACACCCTGCTTCTGGAGGAACGTAGGAGAGTCTGGGAACAGGCTAGAACATACGAAAATGAAATTCACCAAGCCCCCCAGCTCCCCCCCTAGGTGCAGCGGCTGTCCCAGACCAGGATCTGGTCTGGGATTATAACTCTCTTGCCGGCATCGAGTCCAGGGACCGCTTCTCTACTTGCCTCCTTTCTGGGCTGCGTAGGGCTGCACAAAAAGCAGTTAATTTTGAAAAACTTCAGGAATTTATTCAGGACAAAGATGAGAATCCCTCTAACTTTCTCAGTCGACTCACTAGGGCACTTCAACAGTATACCCACATAGATCCGGACCCCCCTGATGGCTGGCAACTCCTAATGACATATTTTTTCTCCCAAAGCTATCCAGACATTAGGGCAAAACTAAAAAATCTTGACAGGGGCCCCCCTCACTCCCCAACCTTTAAAGTGTTCCACAACCGGGACGAAAAGGCAAAAAGACATAAGTATCAGATGCTGGCCCAGGCCCTCCAGGGAGCTAAGGGTTCCTTTGGTGCCACCCAAGGTGGTGGCAATCCCCGAACCCAGTGACAACCACCAGGACCCTGCTTCAAGTGTGGGCAACCAGGACATTGGGCACGAGGATGTCCCAACCCCAGAGTGCCCCAAAAGCCATGTCCCAAGTGCGGTCAGGCAGGACATTGGGCAATGGACTCCCCCGGCCCCCCAAATAGGGGGGGTGTCAACCTCCAGTCCTGCTTTAGACCTGTTGGGTATGGCAGCGACCTTGGAATGATGGGGCCTGGGGTCTCCCTGCCTGACACAAATCTCAAATCGTCGGGAGCCCAGTGTCACTATAACGGTTGACGGGTGCCCCATCCATTTTCTCCTGGACACCAGAGCCACCCTTTCCGTCATATGAGAACTTTGGGGCCCAACTTCCCGTCTAAGTCCCCTATAGTCGGGGTAGGGGCCAGTCCATCACTCCACGCATAACTCCTGCAGTTACGTGCATTTTTGCAAACGCCCCCTTCACTCTTTCCCTTTTTGGTACTGCCTCAATGTCCCGTACCTCTTATGGGCAGGGACATTCTAGCCAAATTCCAGGCATCCATCACCTTTAACCCAAGTGCAGCCCTTACCAACCCACCCCCCACAAACCCCTTTTTAGCACTTCTCACTACTGAAGAGCCCCCAACGGACTCACTTCCTCCTTTACCCTCTTCTGTAGTAAATCCCCAAGTATGGGACGTAAACTCCCCTCCCTAGCGCACTGTCCCCCAGTTCACATTCAGCTCAAAAACCCCTCTGTCTACCCCAACCAACGGCAATATTCTCTTCCTACCTCCAGTATCCTGCGACTTCAACCTGTCATCAACTCTTTACTGCAGAAGGGGTATCTGTGCCCTACCAACCCCCCATTTAACACCCCCATTTTAGCGGTACGAAAATCAGACGGCACTTACCGCTTAGTACAAGATCTAAGACTCATTAATGCGGCTGTCATCCCCATTCACCCGCTAGTCCCCAATCCTTATACCATTCTATCCTAAATTTCCCCCGACTGCCACTCACTTTTCAGTCCTCGACCTTAAAGACGCATTCTTCACCATCCCTCTGGCAGCAGACTCACAAAACATCTTTGCATTCACGTGGACTGACCCAACATCTTGCCTTTCACAAGTCACCTGGACAGTCCTGCCAAAAGGGTTTCGAGATAGCCCCCACCTGTTCAGTCAAACCTTAGCAGCAGATCTTAAGTCTCTCTCACTTACCAAATCCACCCTTATTCAGTATATGGACGATCTCCTTCTGTGTAGCCCTTCCTTAGCTGATTCTCAAATGGACACTGCACTCACTCTTAACTTTCTAGCAGAAAAGGAATATCGGGTATCCCTCAAAAAGTCCAACTGTCTGCCACACAAGTCACATATCGGGGGGTAGCCATCTCACACTGACAAAAGGCCATAATGATGGACAGAAAAGCGCTAATCCAATCCCTAAACATCCCCAAGACTAAAGAGGAGATCCAATCATTTTGGGGGCTGGCTGGATACTTTCGGGCGTGGATCCCCAACTTTGCTCTACTTGCAAAGCCACTCTGTACTCTCATGAAGAGAGACCCCAATGAGCCACTCCTAACACCCTCCTCTGTCAAAAAACCTTTTATTGCCCTTCAGCAAGCCCTCATAAAGGCCCCCACTCTCCATCTGCCAGATATACACTGACCTTTCATCTTGTATGTGCACAAAAACAAAGGGGTGGCCCTGGGAGTCCTAGGGCAGGTTTATGGACAGGCGTTCCCCCCAGTGGCCTATCTCTCAAAGCAGCTAGACCACACCATCCAGGGCTGGGCCCCATGTCTGTGAGCACTGTCTGCCACCCCATGCTGGTGTGCAAATCCAAAAAACTCACCTTCGGGGCCCTATCACAGAAACCCTCCCCCCACCATCTACAGCACCTTCTAAGCTACAAAGGCCTTCAAACGCTACCCCGGTTGAGTCCTATCGCTCCTTGTCTTCTTTTTACAAGATCCCTCCATATCCTTTCAAACTTGCACGCCCCTAAACCCAGCCACGCTGCCCCCTCCCCCCACAGCCCCCCCAAAAAACGACTGTGTGAAGCTGTGGAGGCTCTCCTCCCTTGCCCGGTTCACATCCAGGAGGGCCCTTTGCCCTCCCCCTCCTATACTTGGTTCACTGATGGCAGCTCCTTCCTACACAACGGGTCCTGGGTTGCGGGATATGCTATCACCTCTATTACACATGTCATTGAAGCAAAGCCTCTCCCACCAGGCACCACTAATCAACAGGCAGAACTTATAGCTGCCACTTGAGCGTTCCAGTTAGCGGCTGGACACTCCCCCTCAATCTACACTGACTCCAAATATGTTTTCCTCATTCCTCTCTCACACTCGGCCATATGGAAGGAAAGGGGGTTACTGACTACCAAAGGCTCAGCAGTAATTAACGCTAAACTAATCTCCAACCTTCTCCCCCCTCTCTGCTTCCCACCAATATTGGCATTTCTCACTGCAAGGCCCACCAGTCCGACTCCTCCCCATAACTCAGGGAAACTCCAGGGCGCATAAAAACGGCCCGACAAACAGCCCTTTGGGGGCATCCCCAGCGTGGCCCAAAAAGCAGCCTCGGGGTCCATCCCCAAAATGGCAGCTGTTACCTGCCCTGGTCCAAACCATAGCCTCCCACTAATTCACCATCACCAAAACCCCCCCCCTATCTCCAACCTCATCCCATATCTACACTCAATCTTCCATACCAATCCCTCTGCTCTAATGTCTTTCCTAAAAAGCTTCTTCACCCTCAACCCCCACCATATAAAACTTATAAAAACCATTATCTCTCAATGTTCTATCTGCCAGTGAACTAATCCCCATACCCCCCTTTAAAAACCGGGGAAACCCTTTTCCCCCGCATCAGGTCCGGGGTCAGCTTCTGGGTATGGACTGGCAGGTTGACTTTACTGTCATGCCCTCAGTTTGCAACATCAAATACCTCCTCGTCTTGGTCGACACCTTTTCTGGATGGGTAGAGGCATACCCCACCACAAACAAACGAGCAGCAACTGTAGGGTCCATCCTTGCCAATCACATAATTCCTAGGTTTGGTGTCCCTTTATCTCTCCGGTCTGATAACGGACCCGAATTTACCTCACTAGTGGTACAATCCTTAACAACCGACTTCCACATTAACTGGCATTTCCATATCCATACCCCCCACAATCGTCCGGAAAGGTTGAGCGAGCCAATCGCACCCTCAAAGACACTCTCACCAAATTATCCCCCAAACTCCATCAAAACTGGGTCTCCCTCCTCCCACTGGCCCTCTTCTGCATGTGAGTTCTCCCAAAAAAACCGTCCCCAAATCTCACCTTTTGAAGTGATGTATGGCCATCCAGCGCTGCCCCCCGGAGTCCCCACTGCAACCCCTCTGACACCTAATCACATACTTTACCCCCCCTTGTCCTTCATTCGTTCCCACATTTGGGAATATCAAAAAACCCCTTACCTGTCTCGTCCAAAGGTCAAATCCCACCTCCTCTTATTCCTGGACAATGGGTCTATTTTTCTGATCCGGAAATTAAAACTCACCTTAACCCAAAGTGGTCTGAACCTCTTCAAGTAGTTTTATCCACTCCCATGGCAGCAAAACTTATCACAGCCCAAAGTCAGGTTACCCCATGGATTCACATTTCCCGTCTTAAACCTGCCACCCCTCCTTCCTCACAATCCACCCATAATAATACTTGTCCACCCACCCACAGGTACACCTGCTCCCAGGTTCCAGATCAACCACTTAAACTTCACCTGTCTTGACTCACCAATCCCCACCCCAAAACCAACCCAACATCCTGGATACAACACAGAAAACTTGTGACCCTTGGCCCCTCTCCTTTCTTGGCCTGATCGCCATTCTACTTACTATATTACTCACCTGCTCAGCACTCACAAACTGGCCGCCTGCAACAAAAATTCTGTTAGCTACTACCCATCTCTTAATTGTCACCAACTTTGTTCTCATCAGATGTCTTCCTTAAAGACCAAAATAACCCCCGGTTTTACCTCCAGTTATGGTTTTAAACCCTATTCATATTAATAAGCCTAGCCAATAACTTTACAATATCATGGGGCATGGCTGATTGGACTTGCAACCGATGCATCTCTGCAGGAAAACCCAGACTCTACCAGCTGATCCCCAGTATGTGCTATTATCAAAAATTTTTTTGCCAACTAGGAACACAAAAATACTGGGCCACAACAATGTTAAGAGACTTCCAAGCGGGCTGCCCAGGCAATAGGGGCACAGTCCGCTGCTGGGGGCAAGACCCCCCCCAAAACCCCAAAACAAAATACCCCCTTACCCCACTGGATCTTCATCCATCCATTCTTTTGTCCAGGCATCTTGCTACGAGCAAGCCTCGGTCTGCCTCAGACAAAACCCAAACCCGCAGGCCTGGATGGGACGAAGCCTGGGACAACATTCTGGGTATTCTTGTCCTGGGAAACAGGGAGAAAAAATCTGCTGGAACCTCAGACTTCCTGTGGGGAGATCAGATGGGGGAGGGGGGGCAAGATTATGCTGAACGGCAAAACACTAAGGGGTTATGGAAGAGCTCATTCAACATTTCAATGGGCCAGTTTTGGTGCGCCCCAACCTCCCAAAAACCCCCGGGGGCCCCTTTTCAGACAGATCCGGAACTTCTTCCAGTCCTTAGCCAAACCCATACCCCGTTTAACCTCACTAACTCTGACCTAGCAAAGGACTGCTGGCTATGCCTCAAGTCCGGCCAATCCTGGGTCTCCCCCGTCCCCGGGCGCTGGAAATTGGACTCTCCCTTTTACCTCTAACCCAATGTACACCTTCACTACCACATTTTAACATCCCTCTCCCACATGACTTGCCCACGGCCCCGTGTATAACACGAAATGGCACTCTGGGAGTCGGACGGGCCCCCCCCCTTTCCTCTGCACACAATCACTTGTGGTCCAATCAAATAACACCCCCTGCCCCCCATTTAACGGAACTGCCTTCCTATGTGCCACTACCATCTACCCGGTCTTGCCCCCCAACTGGTCAGGGTCCTGCATTCTTGTCATCCTCCTCCCTGCCATTGTAATAACACCCGGTAACCAAAGCCTGCCTGGCCCTTTAGTGGGCTCCTCAACATCACGAGTAAGACGGGGAGTTGAGCTCATACCTCCGCTGGTGGGGCTGGGCATCACCGTGGCCATGGGAACGGGGGCAGCAGGGCTGGGGTCCTCATTCACTTCTACAAGCAGCTCTCCTCCCCAAATGATTGAGGACATACAACAGGTGGAAGACACAGTACTAGACTTACAAACACAACTAGACTCCCTGGCTAACATGGTCCTCCAAAATCGACGGGGACTAGACCCACTAACAGCAAAAGAGGGAGGAATATGCCTGTTTCTTAAGGAGAAATGTTGCTTCTATGCCAATAAATCAGGAATAGTCAAGGATAGAATTAAAAAAAATACAAGAAAATCTCCAAAAAAGAAAAGAAGACCTGATCGGAGGCCCATTCTCAGGGTGGTGGCAACCCCAGCTCCTAATGCGGCTTTTTCCCGTTCTAACTCCACTAATTGCTATATTTATCCTCTTGTCAGCGGCTCCATGTGTTTTTAGGTTTCTCCAACAGTGCTTGGCAGAGCTCTCTCGAATAACGGTCAACCAATTACTATTACAGTCATACTCGCATCCAAACCACCTCTGACCCCATACCAGCCTTAATTACTTAACAACTATCAACCTGTTACAATAAAACCCCGGGTTATAACAGCCCATAACAACCCAGTTTTTATCTAATTTTTTCTTTTAGATATGCTCTCTTCCAGGTTCTCTATCTACCTCCACAGTCTGCTTCAAGACAGCTGGCTACTACTGCCCTTGTGCCTGCTGGAGGAGTGGCCGGAACAAGTCGCCATTCTACATCTACAAAGGACCTTTATAGACTCTCGCCTTCAGAAATCTTCACCTTCAGCACTTATCTCTGGGCCCTGTTTGGCTGGTTCTGTGCCCGTCCCCCCCTCACCCACAACATCCAAATCCAGCAGGAAGCAGCCAGAAAAAATAACGACACCCCTTTTCCCCAAAAAAACAGAAAAGGTGGGAATGAAAGGCACAGGGGAAAAGCCAGAAGGACGTCTCCCCAGATGGCACCAACCCTATAGGGAACCTAACAAAGACAAAAAGGGCCCTAAATTCCTGCCTTTTTCCCCACGCGCAAAACTTAAAACTCATGCACAAATATTATCTCCCTATAGGAATACTGCCTCATAGCTCCCTCCAATAAAGACCCTAAGAAGGCTCTGGCTGGCACGGCCAGGCTCAGAGAGCACAGGGCCGCCCCTCCCAAAACCCATAAATACAGACCTCTCTCTCGCCCCTCTCTCTCACTCTCCTTTTTTCCCCCAGGCGGTTACAGACCCCCTTCCCTTTTCTCTGTAGCCACTGCTCTAATAAACCTCTTGGCCCCAAAGGGTATTGAGTCTCACTGGCGCCATCATCCTTCACCTGGGAAGGAGAATGTCAGATGAATACTAGCAAAAAAAGGATACCCTCTAGGGAATTCACTTGGGATCAATAACCAGGAAAGTAGAGAGAAGCATGAAAGGGCAAGGAGAGAAAGTAGGTTGTACCCCGTTTCAGTTCATAAAAGTCTGATGTTAAAATTACATTTCAGAATTGTATAAAGGCCCAGTTATAACTAGGATGAGCAGACTGGGCCTTTCTATACTGCACACTGATCAGTCATTGGTAACAGCCCCCCTTGATAAGGAAAACACTTGGAAGGCAGATTTTCACTTAAGGCGATCCCAAAGAGGGTTGTTGCCACAGCTTCCATCATACAATGAAACCCCATCCTCAGG